>LOND01006213.1:40054-54421 GCA_014220965.1 Paragonimus kellicotti
GAGGCATCGAAGAAAGAATGATTTGACTAAGGTGTTTCGAGTGCTCACGGGATTCTTGGATTTATGTGGAGTGAGTACCTTGACACGTAAAACGAATACACGTCTAAGGGGCAACAGTTCCTACTGACGGATTCGAAAGCTTGCGTTTTCGAGTGGCCCAGGTTCTGCACAGCGGCTCGAGTTCACAACCCACTAAGAATTTCCTTGTTAGCAGATTTTAAGACTACTGGGACAGATTGCTTGAGGAAGTAGATAGGCTGACGCGGTGTCTGATTCCAAACTGATGGGCGATAGTCTCGGACATTGCCTACAATAATCGAAGTTTCATACAGTGATATTCGGAAGTGGCGATATTTCTGAAAAACTCTTCAAGATTGTTATTATCATTATTATTGTGTTAACATCTTGCGTGACTGCTAGCTGTGCTAGACAACTTGTTCTGTTATTCAGGAGTGGAAGTTAGTGTTGTCATTTATAATTTTTGTGTGTCGTTCCGTCTTCCGCTGAATTCCTTGTTATGCCCTTCAATTCTAGGTATTTGGGTAGTATTTCGGTATCAAGCTAACAGGTCGAAAGTTCGTGTTGCCAGTGACAACACCTGTTTATGTTATTTGAGAGTTTCACACGCCGTAGTACGGTTAGTCGTCTTCACTATACTCAAAAATGAGGTGGATACCTTGCATTCTCAAACTACTGTGACATACAACGGTCAGACGGGCTGCGTGTTCAAAACTAGGCAACTTTGGGCGAGAACAGTCAAGTTCTGTGACACAAACGTGTAGTGAGATCACCTTCGACGTCCCCAAAATCCTAAACTCCCTGCGACGTGAGAGTTGCCTCACCAGTACCACCGTGCCTGTTCACATTATCTTGTGAATGTGAATTTACTACAAACCACTAACATCAAAGTCAATGTTGCCGTAGACATCGCAGTTTTACTCGTGGCTGTATAACGAATCCGTGTCACCTTGAATGCTGTGGGTGTAACAGCAACAACGTCAATCAAATTGCGCGCCTAACAACTTGTGCTTTTTCCCTCCCCAGGTTTCGCGGCGGCCACGTACCTGGACCAAGCGCAGGAAACAACAGCGGAAGAGAACAATGAATAATTGTAAGACGATTGTTTTGCTGACTTGTACACATCTCCTTTCCCAGCACGTTGTCGTGCTTCTGTTTTATGTGTTGCTGAATAAACGCTTACTACGAATTCGTGTGCTTAATTGGGTGGTTGTGAATACGGCTTCCAACTCACCAGTTCTGTGACTAACTCTCGTACTATCCATTTCAGCACGTGGACGTTCTGTCCCTTGCACAGTGAATTACTATTGCTCACGTGAGTCTCCAACTTCGGAATATTACATAATTGGCGACCATGCCAGGGACTTCAGGACCAAAGAAGTCAGAAGATTCCGAAAGTTCATCGTTCTTTGGGAGACTATTCAATTCTATCATTGTGTTACTGTCCTCTCTCATCGAAGCAGGACATAAAAACACAATCGACGCCCACGCCGCCTGCGCCCGAAAAGTTCCGCGTTGGTGACAACTTCCGCCGCTGGGAGTTTCAAGCTAAGGAATACGTCTTCCTCTTTCCGCAGGCTGACAGAGCTCGTGTTCTTGCCACCCTGCTGGATGGGGAAGCACTGGATATTGCGATAGACGAAAGTATCCTACAAGGGGATATTAACGAAGCGACGTTTAAACGACTGCGTGGATGCTTTACCACTGATCCACACAGACTGGAAATATGCCGCCAGTTCCATGGTCGGATTCAACACCCCGGGGAGAAACTGGCAACTTTCATCCGGGAACTACGGCGCTTGTGTGCCGAGGTTTTACTGATGATACCGGAGGTCAGGGAGCAACGTATCCTCCAACAAACTCTGGAGGGTACCAGAGACCCGAGCACACGTCGGGCTTTTCTAACTTCGGCTCCCACGTCAATTCAGGAGGCTCTGGATAGGGCGGGCACTATTGAACAGGTCAACGGAGTTCTCGAAAGAGACCAATAGCACCGAACGAGGGGCATCGCACCGGTACAATACAGATCACTGGCTCGCCCACACCCTTTCAGCCGTCAGAAGCGTTATGGACCACAGCAGGCACAACGGCAAACCTACCAAAAACCGCAGTGTTACTACTGCTCAATCCATGAAAACCGTGCCTGCCGGTGTGGTCATAACCGAGGTGAGTCCGCCGATCGTCTTGTATCTAAGTCGATATGCCCATCTCTTTCACTGAATAATAGTCATGTGCGCTCACCCACTAACTCTGGGTTGTTGTGGTCTGCTCCCTCTCCGTTTTGCTCGTCGACACAGGGGCTTCTTGTTTAATAAGTAGACACAGGGTGCCGAGGCGTGTTTTGCCACAGCATGACACGGGCGTCCGGTTAGTTGCTGCTAATGGTACCGACATTAGATCAGTCGGTTGGCTGAATGTTCCTGTTACTTCGGGTGAGGAAGAACGTGAACACCCGACGTTGGTAGTACAGAATCTTCCCTGGGATGCCATTTTGAGAATTGACCTCCTGACAACACTACAGGGTAAAGTAAACATACCTAATGGAACATTAGAATGCGACACCGGGATTATCCCATTTCGTAACTCTGACCGCCAATGCAGGGGTGCTGTTGCTGCTACCGTGAAACAGTTGCTGCCAACGAAACCTTGTTCACTGTTAGCACCCCTAATGTCAGAGTTGGAGGCGACCCTTGAGGAATTCCAAGACGTATTTTGCGTGGAAAGAGGGTGAGACCGGGAGAACCAACTTGATACAACATCGGATAGATACAGGCGATGCTAATCCAATCCGGTTGCCATCACGCCGTGTACCTATTCAGTAACGGGCTGAGCTAGAGAATATCATCAGTGAATTTTTGGCTGGCGGAATAATATGCCCCTGTCAGTCCCCTTCGGCTGCTCTGATAGTCCTGGTAAAAAAACATGACGGAACACTCCGGCTATGTGTTGATTATAGGAAACTAAACGCGCTGTTACACAAAAGTATTCATTCCCACCGCCCAAAATCGATGACACGTCTGATGCCCTTTGGTGGGTCTGTGCAGTTTACCACCCTCGATTTAGCTTCTGGGTACTGGCAGGTAGAACTGCATCCGGACGACCGGTGCAAATCGGCCTTTGCTATTCCTTCCGGATTGTACGAATTCCAGACGGTGCCGTTCGGGCTTGCCAATGCACCCGCCACCTTCCAGCGATTAATGCATACGGCACTGCGTGAGTTGATACCTGATAAATGTCTCGTGTACTTAGATGACATCATCGTGCATGGACGTACTGCTGAAGAACACCTAGCTAATGTGCGGTTAACTCTAGAAAAATTTCGAGACGTCGGTTTAAAGCTAAAACCGACCAAATGCAATTTTTTTCAACAGGTCAAATTTTTAGGACACATTGTCTCCTCTGCCGGTGTGCGCTGTGACCCTGACAAAATTGAGCGTGTACGATTCTGGCCAGTACCAAAATCTGTCGATGACGTCCGCAGTTTCCTCGGGTTAGCCTCTTACTACCGGCGGTTCATAGTGCGTTTTGCAGAAATCGCAGCACCCCTCAACTCCCTCCTAAACAAAGACACTAACTTTGTCTGGTCAACTGACCAGGAAGAATCATTTAGCCGGTTGCGGGAAATACTCTGTAAAGCACCCGTTCTGACATTCCCGGACACCTCTGCTGACGCAGGTTGTTTCGTCTTAGATACTGATGCTAGCGATACGGCAATTGGAGCTGTTCTGTCGCAGCGAACCCCAAATGGATTGGAACCTGTTATTGCTTATGCTAGCAGAAGCCTCACTAAACGAGAAAGGAACTACTGCACGACGCGTAAAGAAATGCTAGCCTTGGTACACTTCGTCAGACAGTTTAGACATTACCTCGTTGGGCGTCGGTTTCTCGTGCGCACAGATCACCAATCACTCCTGTGGCTGCAAAATTTCCGGGATCCAGAAGGTCAGATTGCACGATGGCAAGAGTACCTTCAGGACTATGATTTCGAATGTCAACATCGGCCCGGGAAGCAACACGCGAATGCCGATGCAATGTCACGAAGGCCCCACAAAGATCACGGGGAGTGTCCATCCTGCACAGCTGACTTCGTTTCATCTATAACGTTACAGGCTTCGGAGACGCAAGAGTGGGCCAAAATGCAATCCGAAGACCCTGACTTACATCCAATCTACCTAACGTCTGCTGCAAGGTCAAAGTCGGCCTATTAAACAAGAGGTCGCCGGAACCAGCTGGGAGACCCGTTGTCTGTGGGCACTTTGGCCGAAACTAGTAATGCAAGAAAATGTACTGTATTTCCAAGATGGCCCAGCCTACCTCCGACGAATTGTGGTACCCATATCCACAGTCACGACTGTTTTGCGTCGGTTGCATGAAGAACTTGGTCATTCCGGTCAGAATAAGACTGAAGAGGCAGCAAGACGACGGTTCTGGTGGCCACACATGAGACGGGATGTAGCATTGTACTGTCTAGGGTGTGCGGAGTGTGCACAATTCAAGAGCCCGAATCAACACCCTCGGGCACCACTTCAGTCTATGACAGCCGGCTTTCCGAACGAAATGATTGGGGTAGATATTGTTGATCGTTGCCAGAGACGGCGAGAGGGAACCGTTACGTGCTAGTCATGGTTGACTATTTTACTGAAGTGGTGTGAGGCGATTACCCATCCCAGCTACAGACGCCTGGACAATTGCTAAAACGATGTTTAACGAGTGGATTTCACGCTGGGGTACGCCCTATCAACTACATTCTGATCGGGGATCCAATTTTGAGAGCATGCTGATGCGAGAAATGTGCCACATTCTAAACATTAAGAAGTCCCGTACCACAGCTTATCATCCGGAAGGAAACGGACTCGTCGAGCGCACCAACCGCACGCTGAAAAATTTGCTCAAAGCTTTTCTCAACCATGAGACCACACGCGATTGGGACATTGCATTACCTCGCTGTCTCCTGGCATACCGGGCTACTGTCCATGCGTCAACGGGCCAAACCCCTCACTTCATGGTGTCAGGACGGGAACTTCGACTTGGCATCAGACACACTCCTTCCGACTGACCACCATGAGCCCTTACTGACGACGGAACATATTCGCCACATGCACTCAAGCCTCGTGCGTGGTCATCAGCTAGCGAGATCACATCTGCAAGCAGCTCAGCGTCATCAGAAGGCTTACTTCGACAGAAGAGTCCATGCAGTCCCAATACCAACCGGGAGATGAAGTGTGGCTGTACGACACTGTAACACCTCCAGGAGTTCCGCCTAAACCCCATACACAGTGGAAAGGACCGTACGTCATTGATGAAGCCCTTACTGATGTAACCTATCTTATCAAACAGCCTGCATTACCCGGATGGTCATCCATCGTCCACTTTAACCGTCTGAAGAGGGCGATGACTGCAACTGGAAGCGCTGGGGACAGCGCTTACGGACAGGTAGGGAGTCTTGTAACAGCAACAACGTCAATCAAATTGCGCGCCTAACAACTTGTGCTTTTTCCCTCCCCTTCCAGGTTTCGCGGCGGCCACGTACCTGGACCAAGCGCAGGAAACAACAGCGGAAGAGAACAATGAATAATTGTAAGACGATTGTTTTGCTGACTTGTACACATCTCCTTTCCCAGCACGTTGTCGTGCTTCTGTTTTATGTGTTGCTGAATAAACGCTTACTACGAATTCGTGTGCTTAATTGGGTGGTTGTGAATACGGCTTCCAACTCACCAGTTCTGTGACTAACTCTCGTACTATCCATTTCAGCACGTGGACGTTCTGTCCCTTGCACAGTGAATTACTATTGCTCACGTGAGTTCTCCAACTTCGGAATATTACAAGGCTTCATTCACTGCGTAACAGTGTTTAGCTATTTTTATTAGGAACGCCGCCCAACCTGTCTGACGCTTGTGTGAAAACCCAGAAGCACGACAACGTGCTGGGAAAGGAGATGTGTACAAGTCAGCAAAACAATCGTCTTACAATTATTCATTGTTCTCTTCCGCTGTTGTTTCCTGCGCTTGGTCCAGGTACGTGGCCGCCGCGAAACCTGGAAGGGGGAGGGAAAAAGCACAAGTTGTTAGGCGCGCAATTTGATTGACGTTGTTGCTGTTACAGCCCACAGCATTCAAGGTGACACGGATTCATTATACAGCCACGACTAAAACTGCGATACCTACGCCAACACTAACTTTGATGTTAGTGGTTTGTAGTAAATTTACATTCACAAGATAATGTGAACAGGCACGGTGGTACTGGTAAGGCAACTCTCACGTCGCAGGGAGTTTAGGATTTTGGGGACGTCGAAGGTGATCTCACTACACGTTTGTGTCACAGAACTTGACTGTTCTCGCCCAAAGTTGCCTAGTTTCTTAAACACGCAGCCCGTCTGACCGTTGTATGTCACAGTAGTTTGAGAATGCAAGGTATCCACTACATTTTTGAGTAGAGTGAAGACGACTAACCGTACTACGGCGTGTGAAACTCTCAAATAACATAAACAGGTGTTGTCACTGGCAACACGAACTTTCGACCTGTTAGCTTGATACCGAAATACTACCCAAATACCTAGAATTGAAGGGCATAACAAGGAATTCAGCGGAAGACGGAACGACACAAAAATTATAAATGACAACACTAACTTCCACTCCTGAATAACAGAACAAGTTGTCTAGCACAGCTAGCAGTCACGCAAGATGTTAACACAATAATAATGATAATAACAATCTTGAAGAGTTTTTCAGAAATATCGCCACTTCCGAATATCACTGTATGAAACTTCGATTATTGTAGGCAATGTCCGAGACTATCGCCCATCAGTTTGGAATCAGACACCGCGTCAGCCTATCTACTTCCTCAAGCAATCTGTCCCAGTAGTCTTAAAATCTGCTAACAAGGAAATTCTTAGTGGGTTGTGAACTCGAGCCGCTGTGCAGAACCTGGGCCACTCGAAAACGCAAGCTTTCGAATCCGTCAGTAGGAACTGTTGCCCCTTAGACGTGTATTCGTTTTACGTGTCAAGGTACTCACTCCACATAAATCCAAGAATCCCGTGAGCACTCGAAACACCTTAGTCAAATCATTCTTTCTTCGATGCCTCTCCCTCTTGTATGAAAAGTTCCTTCCTCTTAATCTCTACAATCAAACTAGTAGGCCCCTCTGTACCCGCTGTAGTGCTTTCTTGTCTGTTAACGGAAGGGGTTATATGCCTGTACAGCGTACTGCAGGTGGGAAATAAGGCACTTTTTATACAGCGGCACTAACATCCCCACCTCCCTACTCACCATCCTTCTTCGCAGTTGTATCCACGCCCTCTTTGCCCTGCTTGCCGTTTCTAAACACTGTCTTCCAGCTCTGAAATCAACAGTGATTTGAACGCCTGAGTCCGCATGATGAAGCTTCTCTTTGGCTCGGTATGATCCCTTCAGTCCCCAGCCACCTCATGTAGTACCCAACCTCTTCCCCAATCGACGTCTGCACCTAACAGCAGTGAGCAGTTATTTCCACCTAGTAAACCATTTGTTCAACCTACTCAAATCTACCTGAAGGGATTGATTGGAGGGGTTGGTTACCACTTCTACGTCATTCGCGAACAGGCAATAAGGACAACTGAGAGATGACGCCAGATCACTCACAAATGACAGAAACTCCATGGGGCCCAATACTGATCTGCGCGAGGCCTCAATACGCGATTGTCCCCGCCTTGATCTGGCCACTCCCACTACCATACAGAACCTACGATTGACCGGAAACTCCATAATTCGGGCGAACAGTCTCGGAACGATGCCATATGACCTCAGCTTTGGAAAAAGCAACTGACGACTTGCCGGATCAAAATCCTTTTCGAGGCCAAGATAAAAGACTCCAGAGTCTTCTTCTCCTTCACACCATCTTGTAACTCCGTCAAGAGAGCATAACGGGTTGATGGTCTACAGTCGCTTCCCCGTAAAACCATGCTTGTGCACAGAAACAATATTGCTGCTACCTCCATCATGGAAAGAGACAACTGCGGCTAGCTTCCAGTCCTCCGTTAGGCAAACCGCTGCGAAAGAACAGTCGAAGATGTAAGCAGGTAGCGCAGCCAATATCTCGGTCGGCAAAGTGAGTGTCTCTTGGCCTATTCCGCGGGCCTCGCCGTCCTGCAGAAAAAGTGCTCGATATCCGCCTGTTTCACTGCGATGTCCCCTATGCCTACATTCATTTTCTTCAGGATGTTCTCATTCTCAGACCTCCTCTCAAAGTCCAAAATATGTACCTGCTGAAACAAACCAACTGGTACGACCGTTTTTTGTCCGTTTGTCAGTACAGTGACCCTCGGCCCATTCTTTATCTGTCCGACCGCTCCAGTCCAGTTCAGTTTGCAGGACTTGCAGCAATCGTCAGCTACGTCAAGGTTCTGGAACCTGTGGGTTCTAGAGATCTTTTCTTGCTGTAGAAACAGGATAAGACAACGCTTCACCTCAGTTTCGTCAGAGTGAAACGATAGAGAGTGAGGCGCGACTTCAAAGGCCGTCGATTACTTCGGTCACCTTATGGACCAGAAGACAGGATCAATGTAAATTCCAGCGCACCCCAATATTCTTTTGGACTGGCAACCGCAAAATTAAGTGAATGGAGTCCATGAACTGTGAGAATCACAAAAAACACTCAAACAAAAAGAAAGCAAACGCACTGAGAAAAGCAGAAATACTGTTCACCAAATCATAAACCGTCCACGAGAAAATGTGACATGACAGAAAAGCCCAAAAGGATGGTGGAAAAAGAAATGAGCTTGCCGATATACCCTATCGCCACCTTAGAGGGGCTCTTCATGCCAACTCTGGAGACATCACCAGGCAAAGTCTATCATGTCCACCTTTGAATTAAAATAACACAGTAGTTCGTATCATTCCAGCTGGTAACTTTTTGCACTTCTTCAACACTTCAAATGAGGATAATTGAGATCAAACTTGGCTTCACCACGTCACTCCCAGCGCTGAGCTACGGACAGATCTACGTTCTCCTCCATCAACCTATCTCACCAGAGACTTGAACCTCTCTATGAGATTACTCTTCGATGTCTTCAGTGGAGTGTGAAAAGGGCTTCTGAATTTGCCTGAGTAATGCAGTTGTCTGGGTTTCACGAACATTTTCGTGAATCTACATCGAAATTTCCCCAGTACCTATCTGCTTTCCACGATATACGGTGACCATGCTTGGGTGCAATACGTCGGGTGCGGTTGTGTGCACGCCTCGTATAGGAGCAGCAGGATATTAGATGTCTTTTTTTCCACTGCCGTCATGGATTGATATAAAGTCCGACTGGTCCCTCTAGCTGCCGCTATACACTAGCGTGAATGTTTGGACCTTGAAGTTATTTGGATTCCTTGGTCCTTCATTAACCTGCTTAAAGTATGTGGTTCTGTTGTGATTCTATATGCAATCACATGCTGTCTCTACGTCGGCTTTAAACTGGTGTTAACAACTGATATCACGTGGTAACTCCAGGAACAAAGTCTACTGGCAGATTTCATCGGGATCCTGTTGCACGGGACTTTCCGTTGATTGTTCCACCAACTTCACATTGTCCGCGAACAAGCAGCCTGGTGTTCAGCAAATGTCGTTATCATGAGTGGGAAACAGTGAGGGGCTGCGGGCTGAACCCCGGGAAAAACTGTTGTCAGGATCCTCTATAATGGAACTGGCCTCCTTCGCTTGCACGTAGGAGCGTCTATTGCGCAAGTACTCTTCGATCCGTTTCAGCACCTTCGAAAACGTTTGAAAGTCACTAGGTATAATAATGACCGTCGTGATCCACGGAATCAAGCGCCTTCCCGAAATCCAGACAGAACTTCAACTTGTTTACGCCTATCTAGCCCCCTACTTACCTTCTCCGAAAACCATCACGTCTGTCCGGCAAGAGGGCTGCTTGGCGAAATCATGTTGTTGGGCTGTTAACAGTCCACAATTGGTATCAAGATTTTTTTCTGACCTTTCTTTTCAATACATTGGGCACCGCATTGTGGAGCAGACTTGTTGATAGACAGGTGCTTCCTCTTCAAGGATGGAATCCATCGCTGCCAATCCCCACCCTTCAGACAGCCCAGATTTCTCAAGGCAAGTCAGTAAAAATTATATGCGTCCCGAGGTGTGAAGCTCCAGCTTTTTTACATATACACATCATAATAAAATAGATGACGTTTAAACAAAATGCGTCGAGGTCATAAAAATATCGGTACGATCGCCGCACTCAAGGATAGGTTAGGGAAAACTTCCACAGCCGTTATCAGTTGCCAGAAATATCTATTGATTTAGATATCCGGTTAATTCAAAAAAGAGGAGGCTAGGTGTGTGTAGAAAACGGGCTGGATAAGGAATAACGGAAGAACAATGAGATCGGTAGCGTGCAAGGTTATCACGGAAGATGTGGAAACAAATACAGAAAGAGTTCGGCAGACGGTGTAACGATCCACGTCTGATCGTTGAGTTACGCGTAGCCCAAAAACGGATCCCCAAAATGAAAACAAGATTGGACCCAACAATTTCTACGGTACTATTAAAGAAATGCATCAATAATTACAAAAAGCAAACCTCAATCGTTCGCGACGATAGTCTCGTCCAGCAAAATCAACAGTTTCTCAACAGGACCAGCAAGGTCAAAGGTCAGCCGTCACGCCAGTGTAACATGCAAGCCAGCCGCTTCTATTCTGATTGTCCGTCGCACTTACGGACCGATTTTGGGGCAACGTGGAGACACCGGGGGACAGCGTTCTTCCGAAGGAGGGGTTCCAACAACAATCCTGTAAAAGGAAACAATACAGACAAGCATGAGCCAAAGGCCCAGTAAGCCATGCACACGACTTACACAAACGGAAACTAAAACGGCGTCAACAACACAGCAGCACGCCCCGTCACACAATTCAAATTCAACCTGTGCGCGCTTGCTGGTTTCGACCGCACGTTACACAAGAATGGCTACTCGCGCCAAGGACAGTTAATGACACATTAGTTCAATAAAACAAAACGGGGTGGGTGAGGTAGTGGGAACAAGTGTCAGGTTAGTGGGAAAATGGGGAATGCAAACGATGGGGACGAATTTTCTCAGTTCATGGATCAACAAATTTACTGTCGAAGTTCGTCTGGTACGTTAGTCGCCTTGTGTTTGGTATGGTGCGCGGCAAAACATTCGTTGAGCCACGTCTGGTTCGTTCGTACAAGGTCGATCCTAAACTTAACTTTGCCTCTTCTGTGTGTAGTAAACGATCATGGTGAACTGTGCGCGAAAACAGCACATGAAATGCTTGCTTTCTTTTTTCAATCATAATTATCATTGCTTACCTTTTTGAAACTTCCCTTTTGGTATTGTTTGATACGTTGTCTCCTTCGCCCGCACCTGGCTGTTTTAATGAGCCCATCTTCCGTTGACTGGTGGTTAGTTGGCAAATCGTGTTTAGTTACTCTACCTTGAACGATCCGTCGGATAAAGTGTATGTCCGAACAATTCACATTCAATGTGACGTGGCACTTTTATAGTAGTTTTACCAAACGGTACCGTATAAATTCCACTCTATTCGATCGCCCTTTTCTGTGGTGTTTTGGACTTAGAAGATATTCCGGCTTAGCCCGACCTTATGAATAAACATTGTTGGAATCATTGAGTACGTTATACTGAGCGAGTTATTCTTACTCGTCAGGAGCGGGTTAACAGGGTGGGTTGCGTCCGTTAGGAATCTCCCTGGAAAGGGTTCGTATGATGCGCAGTGGATAGGGATGACAAAATTGACGGAATAACTGTAAAGCACGTCACTGCTACAAGGAAGATGTTTTGCGGACTTGGCAAAGTGTTACGTCTCCTGGTGGCAAACCAAAATGAACGACAGGAAAACGATATACCCAGGTGGGGGCAGCACACAAGCCTGAAAAAATGACTAGCAAACTGTTGGGAAACGGGGAAGGAAGATAATCTCCGCTTGTATCCCGCGGTTGCCAAATATGGTGGAAGATTCTCTTCAGTCGTTCCTGATACTCAACTTTTCTTATTTGGCCCCCTTGTATACAGATCCTCGCAAATTTGAAACTTACCGGTGCACACTCACTCGTAAACATTGGCTTACTCGTTTGGAGGTCACTGTGTAACCTGACTGTATTCACATAGCGTGCCTCACCGAGGGAGAAACTTTGCTGTTTTGTTTGCAATATTAAAGGGACTTATGAGGTAACTTTGTATATAAACATTTTAAGGTGTAGAGGGCAAGTGAGTATACACTAAGCCATCGTCCAGTGACAAGTTAAAACGCCTTCCTGAAGAGCAATCGAAACGTAGTCCCAACAGGCATCGAACTAGAGAACGCATTGAGGTTTAGAAACAAACCGTATATTTCCAGCAATGTTTGGAAATATGATAAGCAGTTAGCTCTAGCCTAGTCTGGGACCAACGGCAGCAACCAAGAGAAGAAAGAAAAGAAGCGCGAGGTGGGCTACCGCCCACTCGGCGGCACTCAAAAGCGCGCCAAGCGAAAAGTGCGTGGAACCTTCGAGTGCGTTAAACAACGCTCGAAAGGTCCGGGTTAAACGACCTTGAAGAATGGAATGGTAGATGAGTCGTTAGGAAAAGGACAAGCGTTCGCTGCGTGCAATTAGTTGCACGACTGAAGAAAGTGGCACTGAGTTCATATCAGGCCTCCTATAGCAGGCGTACACAGAATCATGCGTACAGAACAAACAAGCGGGAAAACATGGTTGCAGCCGGGATCCTTAGAGAAGCCACACGATCGCTGATCACCACAAATGTTTATTCAACTTCAAGCAGTCAAGCTGTACTTTCCAGCACATTTCTAAGCTTCATACTATAGCCGACTGACATACACATTTTATTGTTTACAAAATGGTACCGTAATAACTTCCATCACAATGTTGGTCTCAATTTGGTGGTCTCTACGTCTTGCTCAAAGACATCCCGGTCGTAAGAGTACTCAACTTGTCGGTTCTGAAGTTTGAACTCTTTTGTTGAACAATTTGACCACATTTTTCAAAAATGCCGCGACGCTCAGAGGCCCCAAATGATACGCCAAGAGAGAAGCAAGTCTCATAGTTTGATGGTAATGGTATTCGTTCTAGCTTTGATAGCCCTGTTTTTGAACGTTGGAGTTAATGATAGGAGTAATGTCAGTGGTCAGTTAGCCTTTACGATCGCTGAGCTGAAGGAGAAGCATTCGGCTAGAGGGTTGGAATTGGCGAGGGCCTCAACACAAGTTAAAGGACAAGTGGTGGCAGCCAGATATCTTTAGGGGTACAAAAATGTGCCGCTGGGTTTGAGGTTGAGGCGATATCAGAGATTGACGTTGATTGAACCACAGAATTCGGCAAGCCTGCATGTCAATAATGGCGGATCGTCACAATCAAGCCTATGCTGTTCACTGTCAGCTTGAAGTCTCCCAGGAGGAGTTCGTAACGAAAACACCGCCGTCCTATTCCCTGAATTTCACCGATTGGCTACAAGTCGAGTTGTATTATTTCAACAGCAATCCGGTAATTTTGGCATGAATCCTATTCGTCAAATGTTTTTGGAAGTGTAAATTTCAGACGAAATATCCACAGTACACCAATTTTAAATAAGCAGTGTTGATGTGAATTTCGGAATACATCGAATAAGTGCCGGAAGTACTGGTTTGGTGATGAAATGATTTTCTGCAATTTTCTTGAAAACAATCTGTTATTGACATTAGCCCACATTTTAAAGTTTTATAAACGCGTTCATTGCAATTTTCAGGTGGAATATCTCATTTCACGACGCGAGTGCCTATTTTCATGGCTTTTTGGAGATATTATCGGAGTGGAAGTATACGACCATACAATGTTGGCATTGCATTTCAACAAGAACACTAACACATTTGATAGTGAAACATGTATGACAACGTTTCCAGCTTCCTTGTCTATACGATATTTGTACTATTTCTCCTTGTTCACAGGATTTCAGGCAGATATCAAACAGCGGAACGTTGTTCCTGGAAATGACCGAAAATGATATTATGGTAGGGCTGCTTCCACCTTCGGTGTACGTGGAACGGCGTAAAAAACGGTGCCGTGTCTCATTCTGTCACCGAGAATTTTCAGAAGTAAATTTTATTCACTCTATCTGCATTGTATTCCAACTAGATTGAGGTCGCGTGTCGTTCATACGAAACAGTATACGGAAACAGATTAACTTGAGATGCTGACGACCACTGGGAGGTATAGGTTTTAGCTAGACACTAGTTGATGTTCAGAACGCCAATTATCTATTGCGAGACAGAAGAATATTCCAATCAAGTTGACAATCAACGGAATAAAAAATTATAATCAACATAAACCCAAACGCTTCAACTACAAGTTTCTCATCACTTC
>LOND01006214.1:7927-20959 GCA_014220965.1 Paragonimus kellicotti
GAAAGAAGGGGAGGGGAAAGGGACCTAACTACTAAGAATAACTGTCTATATTCAGACATACAACATCAAGGTCCTACACCTTGCAAACAAACAACCGAGCTGTAGTGAAAGTAAGGCGTCATCAGCAAGACAGCTTCCTTACGGCTTTCACTGCCCCGCATCATTAAGTGCACTCACTTCACAGACAACTCGGACAAACAAAGGACAACACTCACATCACTGAGCTCGATTGGCAGCCATCTCACTAACGTCTCAAGCCACCGACTCTGTGGGTCGATAAGCTTTAACAAGAGCGACACTTGTATATGGCACTTTTTTCAAAAAGGGCTGGCGGAAATCTCTATGGAAACACAGTTACCGTCTCCTCTTCAGGCGAGCAGACAATCTGGGCATTACTGACGTTCAAATGTCTTCATGCGCTTGCACGGGACAGTTCGGTCGTACCTAGTTTGAACTGGTGGACGCAGTGGTCAGTATGATCGCCTCATGAGAACGTGGCAGGATTCCAAGTCTAGACAGTGACAAAAACATGCATTACTAGCGAGCTCTAAAAAAAGCGAAACTTGATTTATATCGAGCAAGTTCCCTTTCAATTTCGGATACTCTTGACCGTTGTCAAAACGCTGATTACTGGCACTGACAGTTACTCCGTATGCCTTTTAGTGCATAGCTCAAAGCACTGTACCAGTGTATATTAAAATTTACTATCTATTACGTAAATAGTCAGTATTCTGGTCTCAAGTGGCGCACAACTTATACCGCACTTGTTACTAAACCTTAGTAAATGTATTTCCAAGATCGTTCAGACGTACCATAATTGCTTATCACTAACGTAGCTTGGGACGCTCGGTAGCAACCATAGTTTGAAAGTAAACAAAAAACACGCTATTTTCTATTTGACGACAACTGGGAGGCATCTATCACGAACGCGTACGGACGTATCGTACACTGATTCTGTCATTGGAGACGACGTAAGACAAGCTGACAATTATCGGAACAAACGGATGAACACAATGAGAAGTTCAGGCTTAAGTGGTGTGTGTGCGTTGACACTAGCGCTTGAAGAGGGCAATGTCGAACACATGTCTATATTTTTGATCGGAAATGCATAAACTACAACTTGGGTCCATAGCTAATCTGTGTCATTCTCGGTTGTTTCAACTAGCAACACGAGAAAAACTGAAGTTAGTTAGCTTAACGATAAGTGTTGGACCATAAGATGTCAATGTTATTTTCTTTAACCCGTGTCTGTTGTGCGATGTAATATCACTAACTTGTGTCTGGTCAATGTTAACTTCTGCACATTTATCCCCTTAATTGGCCAAATCTATAAGACTTTTTATTGCAAAGTGTATTGTGTGCTTCTTTCACAGAACAGTCAGTAAATTCTGTTAAATGCAGTGTTTTGAACAGGATCACTAAAAGAGCAGCATTTAAACGAGAATACAATCAAAAATGCCTGGTATGACCTTGTACAACGGAAAGCACGAACGCGTTGACAAACCTCTGGTGTACGATTGAATCCGCGAGCATTGAAAAAATGATGACTATTGCAGACTTTAAGCTAAACTGCGTGAAGTGGCCCGTCCTCGTCTTGGACACATTCGGAAAATGAAGGACGCCCTACAAGTGCATACCTGATGCCTATAATTTGTATGTTTATTACCTTACTACTCGTTAGTTGTAAGTAGTCTAAAATGATTACATTTTTCGTTTATCCCATTTGCCTCCTTCGTGGAGTACAATGTCGTGGACGTTAGGCACGCCACATTTGAAAAGCGATACAACTCGGCTAAGTTGGCTCGTTGTTATGGAGACGTCGAAATCCTAACAGCAATATAGGAGACTCAAGATGTGTAAGTCATTATTTTCGGTCGGTGTGTCAGTGTGATAAGAACAGAAACGAGGTACAGCATCGGATACAATGGATAAACAGACATGAAAAAGATTGGTAGGTATGGAAGGCTGCACACTTCCATGAGGCCTGTTGTAACCGTGTGCTGAATAGGGGTTTACGCAACTTCGCATCAGCACACACGTGTTTCCAAGCTGCTTGGGCTTTATGATAATGTACGCGAATGCGCTGGTGATGTTCGATGCATAAAATCCCGTCAGTCATATATAGGACGTTAGGTTTGTTTTAAATGGTAAACTGTTCGGCAACCCAATATGTCAGTTGCACGTAAAGTTAAACTACGAGGAGGGCTCTATGGGTTAAAAACGCTACAAAGGAAAGATTGGAGGAACTCAAGCACTTTTACAGAACGATGCCCATGAATGAATCTTATTCAGTAACGTGTGTAAAAAATTAGATCTTCCATAATAGCTGACGAAGAGATTGTAGACTGGGTACTGCTTGTCAGTTTTCGAGCTGTGAACTCCGGCCTGCGTGTTTGCGAGATGTCTGTGCTGACCACTACCGCTACACCACTGGTCACACGTGGATTGAGGCCAAACTTTTTTCGGTCAGTGTTATACGCTGCTACTGAACCTTGATTAGCGCGAAATCAGCGCCTAGGGCTGGCTGGAAAGATGAAATTGGAATGCAAAAAGTGTTAACAACTGTGACTAGTGTTTCGTCTTTTTAAACTAAAATCGTGGAGTTCTTATCGTTAACCAAAATCGAGATCAGTATTTCGAATAAAACCTATGATCAGGTTGCCCGATCGTCTCGATAGGAGACACAGTTACTGTCTGTTAACTCCAATCGATAACCCCGCGATTAGGACTTCCTAGACAGGTCGAAATCTCCGATCTCATTAAACCTGCTAGGCGATATTTTAGATTACTGATGAGTAGTCGGGGATTTGGTTAATTTCAAGTTGAACATCACCCACAATTGATCGCAGCTGTCGCATTCCCATAGACTTTCCAGTCGGCCCCTTTCGAAAGAAGCACTAGACTCGAGTTTCGCTCTCATTAGAGCTCGTCAGTAGTGCATATCCTTGCCACTGCCGGGACTAGAACTCCGGCCATGCTTTCATGAGGCAACCGTGTTTACCACTGCGCCATTGACCTCACATTAGGCACGACCGAATTATCATATGTGAACGCTCAACCACTTTCGCTTGTGAGTAATGATCGAGCTCTAATGAGAGCGAAACTCGAGTCTAGTGCTTCTTTTCGAAAGGGGCCGACTGGAAAGTCTATGGGAATGCGACAGCTGCGATCAATTGTGGGTGATGTTCAACTTGAAATTAACCAAATCCCCGACTACTCATCAGTAAAACCTATGGTATCAACCTACCTTGACTTCAAGACTATCTTTTGGCATGACCAAGGCGATTACTACTGTAGAGACGATCGATAAACCGAAGCATTAGTAACAAACAGATTTTTCTGCTCATTCAGGCGTGATGAGTTGAATGTATCGTTTTACTGGTGATTGGGGTAGTTGCCTAGATAAATAGATGGGGATTCTTTCCCAAATATACTGTACTGTGTGTGCTTCAGAGGACTGTAAACTTTTGGACAAAATGCATTGTGATCGTCAGTGTCTATTTCTGAGCTGTTATTCTATGACGTCTTGGTTGATTAAAAGTGCAAGTTTGGGGATAGCTTAAGCTTTTTTCTCACAAAGGAAGTATATGCTATCCAGTAGCGCATGTAACTTAGAAAGATAGTCGTTGTAAGCTGCTTAAAAGACACACAATCTTATCAAAATAGTACGGTCTATCGGGAACCGGCATATATAGTGGTTTCCATCAGATTATGTGCATCAATGATTCGTTAGATGATGCATGTTTAGTTTTATTTGGTCAAACTCACACGCTGACAGTAGAAATGAGGACGTATCGATGCGTGCACCGCGACAAGAGAAATGAAAGAGAAATGTGGTAAACGAGAATAGTTGCATTGGAGCCACCTGCCTGGCAAAGAGACAGGTGGCAGGATTATGATATTGGGCTTTATGGCTAGTGTTTTTCAACACAGTTGGCTGAGGGCGGTAGAATATATATATATATATATATATATATATATATATATATATATATATAATAGGTGGAAACTGTGGTGCCTTCTGACCCACTGTGCCCATTGCCTATCTGGGCCAGTGTGTGTGTATGCTGTCTTCCCTAGCATTGAAAAACTGCTCGCCCTGCCGCATCTGCGTGTGTGTGTGCCATATCCTGTAGACTCACTTGACCAATCATGTGATTACTTGTTCACTCTGATCAATGCTTATATTGATTAATGCCTTTGCTTCACTTTGCGCATACACTTGCATGTAATTATTACTCGCGCTTAGTTCACTAGTTATAATATACGGGTTACCTTACGAATTGCCTTTTGAATTTACGGAGGTACAGCAGTAACCTTCAAATATTACTGACTCAGGATGTAGAATGGTAGTTATCTTGAGTAGCGTATTCATGGAAGTCGAATTTTTCTTACTACTTGTGACTTTTTAACCTGAAGCAAGATACCCTGAATCACTTGTTCCGTACTGGCTTGACAGCAGATAGCCTGACTCTCTGTTATCGTGGTGGTTTGGTGCCACAGATGTTGAGGTCACTAATCTTGAAATGAGTCTGGAAGTTTTCTCTAGATGCCACTGTGTGAGAAACTCCCATGTCAGCAGCGATTCCACAGAAAAATATCAGAAGTGATAAGAACCCCAAAATAGGTGTGCAGCTGAGCTTGGTCCATTCCTTTCCATCTTCCATTTAGACGACTTACTCCTTTCAAGTTATTACGTTCAAGAATGATTTTGGTACAGTATTTAGGATGGACATTTTAAAAAATGTTGAGTCGTCTACACGTTCTACTCATCATCATCATCATCATCATATCAGCCATGAGCCTGACCAAAAGGTACTGTGGCTCGGGCTGCCGCTCACCTCAACAGTGACGTGGAATATCCTAGAAGAAAACAAGGTCCATCTTGAACGCTAGAAGGCCATTTAATCTGGCCATTTTTAGATATCTATGCTTATTTGGTAGGCTGTTGATGAGGTGGTTACAAATAATTTAGTGCTGCGGATGGCTGAAAGATAAAAATACACTCCTCATCTGATTCACTGTCAGATTCCGTATTATAAGTGGTGTAGACCTCGTGTTCGGGAAATTCTCCATTTTTCAACATAGAGTGTGTTCCCTCCACACCACCCTCTTTCTTCGAAAAACCTATTTTTAAGTTCTTACGAGAAGGGAACTAGTTTGCCGCGCCGGTCGCCTGTGCTAAGGAAACACAAATGCATGTCTGTTTATTTGTTTCGATCATCTCTCGGCCGTTAAATGTCTGTGCGGAAGTATGCAAAGAACCTGTTAATGTGGTTTCGTAAAATTTTTCTTCCGTTTTTCTCGTACGCGGGTCAACTTGCGCGATCCCCACACCACACGGCTGTCTGAAATTCAGCAGTTTGTTCACTGCATGCCGTTCTAATGCGCTTGCACCTGGGCGCACAGGTCCCCACACTGTCATCGTCCTGAGGTCTGGTGGGCTCGAATTTAGCACAGGCAAAATATGTGTCGGGAATCCGCGCTGTGCAGCCAATGGAATTTGGTTCTTCCATTTGTTCTTCATAAAAACGAGTCAGGATCGATGCAGCTGTTTTGAAAACTAATTTCTCTTACCAGTATTTATTTCACTAAACAAACCCAAATACCACAAAGGGGTTGACCACTCATTTGCAACGAATCGTGACGCTTCACTTGAAATTCGGCCGATTCGTACTGAATTGCGATAAATCCTTGTTCGTTTTTTAGCAGCAGTGATAATGAGCGCGCTACGACCCGGAACTGCTTCCAGGCTCAAAACAGCTCAAAACTCACTTGGCAACAATCCTTCAGGTACTGCTACCAGACTGATAACCGGAATGCGTCCCGGAACTCGTGGGGGGTTGGGTGTCGGGGCAACTTTAAACACATCTGTTTGTGTGGAGGATCGTCCGATCACACAACAAGGTCTGAGTGGCTTAAAAACTGCGGTCAAAGGTTCCAGGCGTCAGATTGAAGACAAACCATATTTTCTTGGATTATTACGCGGGAAAATTAACGAACTCAATACAGGAGATCGAGAAGATTAGTAAAGAAACCGTGGAGGCCGAAGAAGATAATGCTAGTTTTCTACAGTATGAGCAAATGGCTGAGAAACTCGCTATGGAAATCAAGGAACTGCAAGTACGCTTTTTGTTCTCAAGATTGTCTCATTCAAATGCTTCCAAAGTTTATGGAACATACATATTATTATTATGGTCGTAACTAGTCGGTATCTGAACAACAGAAAGTAGTTTAAACTAAATATTTGTATGTAATTAGGGATTCGGTCAACACAACACTACTAAACCTAAAGGTTGAAAGCCTACTTTCAAATGAAAACTATTGTGCAAACAGCTGTTTTTGGTAGTTCTCATTATGCTTTTACAATTACACAGAATATATACAAATTACACATAAAAATCAGAACATCTCAAGCAGTATAGCCGAGTGAGGCATTCCGAATCATCTACAAGGTTTACAAACTCATTCCTATTATCTGAATGCGAAGGCCGCGATCAAGTGTGGGTGGTGTTCAATTTTCAAATAACCTAAATCCCCGAATCTTCACTACTGACTCCAAACCGTGTCAAGTCGGGTCTATTGCCATTCAATCCTACAACTCACCTTGATGAGCAAAAGTTACTTACCTTCGAGCCATCTGAAATCGCAGCAAGCGTGAACCAGCTGACATCGAAAAACGTGCACCCCATGACGAGTACATGTCACAGTGCCACGTATTCACCACCACCTCCACCCCATCCATCAGACTGTAAGGCGTCTTACATCCTTAATGTTTATTGATCTACGTGATTTATTTTGATTTTTGTATAAAATGTGTACATAACTTATACGACTGTAAAAGTCTGGCGAGAATTACTGGGAGCAGCAAGTTGCACAATTGGTTTTTTTATGAACTCTATGAAACTACGGGGATGAGGTACCCTTTAGACATATCTTTCAGATCCTGGCTTGGGGAAGGACGATGTAGTGGTCCCTCCGTATTTCGCGACATTCATTCTGGTTCATCTTGGAAATACTTGTTACATTCTATGCAATGGTCCTAATGATTACGGTAGTGTTTACCGGAAGTAAAGATCTCCAACTCCAGGATGATAATAAAACACATCCTGCTGTGTTTCACATAGAGCATGTTGGCAATAGCTCAGCAACCTTTGATGAGATTAGGTTGGTTTTACAATCGCGTGTATATTCATAGTAGTAGCCCGATTGTTTTAATCAGCTTTTTTCCCGTTGACTGGTGATTATTTGCGAACTCGTTTTTTGTTGCTTCATTTATGCTCGCCTTTTTCTGCTGGATAATTTGAGTATTCTGTTAATTCACATTCAAAGTGAGAGGGCGTTTCTAATGTAATTTTATCAGTAGTACTGTAAAAATGTCCATAATCTCGATCACCATTTCTGGTATACTTTGATCTGAATCGGCGTTATTGGAACTGTTGATTGCGCGTAACTGAGTGGGTTATCTGGAACCGTTGTTTCACATGTTGCACTAAATGAAACCAACAGTCACCGTTTTTCAGTTTAACTAAAAACAAGACTCGAGCAACCTAACTGCTTCGACAGCTTAACAACCAGTCGACTGTTTACACCACATTGCCAGTCCAGGCAAGCGAATTGTCTATCAAGGGAAAAATGTGTGTTGTCCACGTACTACGGACACACCTGCGTGTTGGCGTCACCGTATGCGTAACAGTCAATCAGTCCATGATTGTAAGTAGGTTCAATATGTGACCAATCGCAGTCCCAGATTGCACAGTTGCTCTTACTGTGGTATATTTGAGGACAATCTGGTATATTCAAGTGTATGAAAAACAGTTTCAGCGAACAGACTGTTTTCGATAAATTCTCCTCTTTGGCTGGTACAATTATATAAAATTAAGTGACGTGTTAGAATGTTATTGATCAAAGATTAATGAAGGGGCAATGTAATTGGATAAAAGATTAACACTACTTCGCTGTGGTTAGGAACACAAACGAAGTTGATCCTAGTTAGTCAGTGTTAATCAGGCTGGGACAGTGGGACGGGGACAAATTGTTTCACGGGTTGGGCGGCCGTGTTCGGCCAAGGAAGCCTCAGAGTTTGAACGAATTGTTTATGCACACACAGATCCGGGTGACGTAGTCGGATTGCGACCGCCTCGGCTATCGACAGGATGTGGCATTTGACCTTTCGCGACAAGGTGGCCGGGACGCGATAGACGGTACGAAATGCTGTCTTCGTGTCTGTGTGTTGATTACAGTCGATCAAATGGGCCAAGTTTCCTGATCGCTTATTATAGTTGATCAGGAAGAAGGCGATTTTCGAAGTAGAGATCCGATTGTCACCATTTTCATGGTTGGTATCATCATCATTGTTAACGGTTCATCAACTGCTGAATCTTGTGTTAATCTGTCATGCGAGCGTGAAAAATATGGTTTTAGGTTGAATAATTAAGAATGCAGAGAGATGCATCTTGACTTAAAAGAAGCCCCAAAGTTAGACAGGATTCCTATTGCCAAGTACAAGCAGACAAATGGCTTATTTACAGGTGACAATGAGACATCCCTTGAAAGTTAGCTTCATTGCTGCCTTCATGACTATGTTTCATTAACTGTACTTGTTCCAAGAATAAGTCATCCATCCAAGGGTAACATTTCAGTGAGAGAATCCGATTAGCCGTCATCTCCCCAGCATCTCAAACCATGTGGTGTTTAGCTTACGACGCTTCCCATCCCAGGAGATAAACACTACCCACAGTGTCTAACCTACAGGTGACTGTTTTCATTTTCCTGTTACAAGTCATCGGATAGCTACTGAGTATTTAAACCTTGTGAGCTGAGGGCCTGATGAGGAGTGGATTTTGTGATAACCGATGATCGGCATTCTTAACGCACAGTCTTGCTAGTTATGAAATCGGCTGAACAGTGGAAACTGATATTTCCTTGTTTATAGTAATTTTTGGTTTACATAATTGTGTCTATGTGTATCGATCCAGGGTGAACTCGGTGACTATAACACTCTGATGGACAAAGCTACTTTGGGAGATGACATGACAAACGTGGAAATGGACTTGGAAGAGTTACGAGCGTCCAATGAACGAGCAGAGAAAAACCTGGAGTCCCTGTTCGAGGAGAGACAGAAGAGAGAAGCGACATTAAGGTCCCTGGATCAAGAGTTAAAACAGGTAAGTATTGAGTCAATGACATCCAAACTATTCGTTCAGTGGAAAATATTGCGGAGTAGGTTTTGTCTTACGACAGAGCTATACAGTCGTGTAAGTTTCGACGTAGTAATTACACTTCTTGGGAAATACCTTAAGTAATATACGCAAACGCAGACAAATCTGTTATGTATTTCATGGTGGCTAACAGCTCAAGACATGCAGCCCAGTTTGAACCAGGATGCTGTGTACTTAGCGATCCATGTGGCAAAAACGTGTTGCAGTTAAACACAGGAGAAATCCAAAGAACAAAATCTTGAACGGCGGTTGTCTTGGAGACAGTGTTAGTATATCGTTACTGATAAATAACGAGTTCACAATATGATAGGTCTGTTTTGCTCGCTCATTAACAGGGTAGAAGTTGCTGAGCATATACTCCAATCGACAGAATTATACGACCAACCCATTGTGACAGTATCCCCTTGATTTTCATGTATAGAACAAGAAATTTTATCTAACAAACGAACAAATGATATAGTAGGAAATAATAAGCCGAAATTGTTCGAAAACCCCTCATAGAAAATAAGTTACTTAGAAGAGTAAAAAATGAAAAAAAGGAAGGACCCGATACAGTATATGGCCATCCAGACTATCTTGGTTCCACGAGGCTGAAATACTGTCTCAACGGTTTTCTGCTGCGTCCTTGTCAAGGATCTCGAGAACAAGATTGCATCATCGCTAGGTCACAATTGTGGGTAAAGGGTAGCTGTACTAACGCTGTGGGCATTAATTCAGCACCAATTCAGCACCAAGACCCGCCCAATTAGCCTGTAACTTCCCATTTAGTATGACCAGGTCAAACCACAAGAAGGAAAATAGTCCACTGTTCGAAAAGATGCAGCTGATAATACGAGGGATTGTCAACAGATTCCAGAGGTCTGGAACTTCCGTCAAGCGCTATTGTAAAAGGCTTAAACAAATTGTACAAACAAAGCGGAAGGGACAATGAACAATCCTACCGAAGTGCTTCAAATGATGCGTTTCGCGGTTTGTTTTCTACGCAACATCGATACTGGAAACCAATGAGCCGTGAAAAACCGCACAATGAATCCTAAACGAAGCCTCGAAGTTGACAAATAAGACAACACAATCCTTTCACCTAACCGGAAACAAACAAAGGATCGCATAGTCTGAACTGAAGATCACATATCTTGGATTGATCAACTACGTTTGGATTGCTTTATTGATGTGAAGAAAACAACCCGAACACGACTGGTGCATGTAGGTTCTACTCACATGCTTTTCAGAAAGCGGGATTCATTTAACCCACTAACGACAGACGTTTGAGTATACTATGGGTGTTATTTTCAGAGCCAAAAATAGCGAACTTGTCCCAATATGTGGCAATCAAGCCGCTCAATCACGGTGGGGAGAAAAGTCGTTCAATACGTACGTCCACACATTATTCATGTACTCGCGTTTATGAACGGGAATTCCAATCCTCGGCGCAGTGACCTTTCTACTTAAACGTCCTGTGCACTTCTGCCTGGTTCTGTGAGCTTGGCAGACGTTTCCTATGGTGCATTTTTGCTTGTACTTTCTCACTTGTTGGCACGATTTTGTTAACTTGTAAATCGTTTGATCTGTCATGTTTTCCGTGATCCACCTGCCGTGGGCTTTTACAGTACCCCCACTGAATCGTTGAAACATTCCATTGAATATTAGAACAATTGCTTCCTTGGCCATTCACCACATTATGTTAATACGATTCGTTTCTTCAACTTGAAAAGGGCCAGCAAACGTTTTGGAAAGACAGTATGGTGTATCACAGAAGTACGTTGTCCGGAGTTCAGCATGATGTATCTGTTTCCATGCTGTGTCTTAATGTTTGAACAGCTTTGGGAATATAAACATTACCATAAAAATTCATTGGGTTATCTTAAACTGTTATCGAATCACATGAAAATGATATCCGGGCACACAGACGTGACATCGTAGCCTCTTAAATTAGGAAAGATATAGTTTCGTCAACACTGTGTTTGTACTTCTCGTAGCTGTTACACTTACTTTTTCTACGGATCGAAATCGACCAACAATTTTATGGTCTATCTACGGATCGACGGATTTCCACCACGATCTCAGAAGGGGATATGAGAGGTTTCGTAAGCATTAGGCAAGGAGTACACATACTTCCGTGCGTTGCCATTGGTCATACACTCTTGATCTAGTGAATATATGTGCCTGTACTACCAATATGATACTTACTCACAGGTCGTTGCTTCGAGTCCTTGGATTGTGTGGAAAAACTTATTGTTCACCACTTCGTTGGCAACCGCTTGCCTTGTATCGTATCTCAACATTCCCTGAAAATGGGGAGATACCAAATAGAGAACTAACTGTTCTACTACATTTATGTCCTTGTGGCTGAAAAGACTGTTCTTTACTGATGTCTGACAGATACTCGTTGAATATGTTCATGGTTATGTTGTAGAAATGAGAAACAGAACGAAAGAACTTCAGTTCTAACACTTGTTAACTTTTGCTCTTTTTATGGAATTCCAACAGGAAAAATCGGGAGCCGATACGTTTTAAATGACCACACACTTTATATTTCCAAATTGACTGGAAAATAGAAAGGTTTTTGTTTCTGGTCTATTCAGGAACCAAAGGCTGTAGTATCTAACCAGAATGGACATGCAAATATTCAAAAAGATCTCACCAGAGTGTAACTCCTGAAGAAAAAACGGCTTGCATTTCCAAAAGGGCAGTCTTATTCGTTTGAAATATCCGTCTTCTGACACGATCACACACACCTAACTGAAGTGTTGTTCGAGACAACACATAATCAGCCATATGCGAAGCACTGCGCCGTTGAACAGAACAGCCTCGGGTTTTGATCGACGTAGCCTACTGCAAACAGACAGATACGTGTAAAACATGCATGCGGAAAACTATTGATTGTCGTCGAGATCCCTAGAAAAATTACAGTTTTTTGGGCCACTACAATGTTACCCTTCATGGGCAATATCGGTTTTCATTTTTTAACACGAGGTGGAGGAAGTACAACACGGTTAATGTTGTCAAGTTGTTTTTTCATAATTTCACACTAATGATACTAATCAATAATTGCACCGGTTCCTGGTAGCCATGTCGTTTTAACACAAGAAGTTGTATTTGACACAAACTGTCTGTGTTTTGGACTTGTATGAAATGAGTGTATCACAGGCTTCACCTCGTTGGACATTTTAGTACTTTGCAACACCATTGAGTTCATGTTAGCCATTATGAACAGATCAATAGAACAGATTCAGTGAGAGAATCCGTTGTTCAAGTAGGGTCAATGAATTTGGTCAGAAGAAATCAGAAAACAAGGATCGATGATGGGCTTCCATCCTCAATGACCCAGTCACATGATCGAAGTAGAGGAGCATAAGGAGAACCTTCCAGTTTTCCAAAACCAATTGTGGATGATAGATGCAGTTGAGCAAACGAGGACTTCATGATGGTAACTTTACACGGTTATAAACGAGGTTGTCGATTTATTTCGAATGAGAGCTTAGTTGTCGAAACCCAATTAATATGTTATCTGATAAGCCAGCTGCGGTTGTGTTATGCAAGTGGCCAGTAAAGTACCTCGGTTGACTAGATTTTTCGTCGTGGTCAACTGTACATCAGTAGTTTACGCCGACGCTTAATCGGCATAAATCCATGAAGTGAAGGTACAACTAACTAGGAAGCAAAAGAAAGGAAACATGTAAGACAGGTTTGTTGAAAACGAACCTATATCCACACTCAAACGTTCATTATCAAGGTGTCCACACCTTTCAAACAAACAACTAAACACTAATTTAAATTAAGACGCCACCACTGCTTCACGTCACTAAGTGGG
>LOND01006215.1:8910-19421 GCA_014220965.1 Paragonimus kellicotti
CATCAGCAATTTATCGTTAAGCCCTTACAACAACACGTAGTGTTGTAAGACGAATAACTGCACGGGAATCTCCATGCCTGTGGTGTTTTACTTATACTTTTTCAGTGCTAAAATTGGAGTTGGCTGAGTGATGCAATAAAACAAGGATAAAGCGTGAGGCATCATCACTAATGCTCAGTTCTTGCATCCAAATAACACAACCATGATTATAGTTGCGCTTAACATTTGCGAACGAAAATGCTTATCTCACTTGGATGCTGCAGCAATCCCGACGGCGGTAAATCACACCTCTGTCTATGCATGTGCAATAAAATGCCTGAACCACCCTACAAAGGGATTTCACGTTGTGCCCTCAGATGACCCAAGTGCCTGTCCAATAAGTGCCTTCCCGCTGGTTCTGATTTCAAACATTGCTGATCAGCCAACCATTAACGCCGGTCATTTAATAGTTAGGTCCAGCTGAAGTTCTTAATCTGTAATTATTCAACCTCAGTTCGCCTGATAAAGACTCTTCGAGATGGTCGAGAAAAACAATCGTCAAACCAATAATTAGGCTGAGTTCCATTCACTTAGGGCTTTGCCTTGTAATCATCAGCCATTCCTGTTTTATGAACATGAGACAAAAGGTTGGGTGCGCCTACGCATTTATACTTGAAGATAAAGATCCGCTCCAATGGAACATGTTTGCTGTTTTGCTATCTCGCACACGCTCATCATTGCTTACTGGAATCACCGACTGGTTAGCAATACCGGTAGAAGACTGGGTTTTAGAAATAGACGTTTAAATTCTCGATCCTAAGAGTAATTGTCTTGGTTAGTTAGCTCGAACACGTGCCATATGAAGTGAACTGGCACCGAAAGCGCACAGTAATACTCGCTGAAGCTGATGTGGTGTAAAAATGGTGCAACATAAGGAAGAAAACTGGACATTGTGGTTCAAACCAACTGACGCCAGAGTTCATGTGAATAAGATTCTCTCAAAAACTCGGACATGTCGCGAGATATCAACACTTTGATTCACTCTTACCAGTCATTGAAGTTAAGCCAACAATGTACCTACGTGAGACTATGGATATTTTAGGCAATTTTTGTTTTCGACCAGGTTTCAAACTTATGCAGTCGATTAAACTGCCACATGGCTCTCACTTTCGTTTGCTCAGAAGACTTCGAAGTGGTGAATCACTGACAAACTTACAATATAGCCATGGACAGTCCATTGCCAGATGCGTTCTTGGTAATGTATGATAAACAATTTCTTGAAATAATTGCTTATGTCTCGCCGTACGAACGTTAGGCCGCGCATGAGAGGAATTTGGAATATATCATACCTTTAATTTATACTAAAAGTTTAATTGTGTGTGCTGATGACACCTGTTCATTAATTTATATTCTCTCCTCTATTCCTCCTGCGTGAATATATTGAAGTGGTGAAATTTAAAAAATCCCATATATTCTCTACTCCTCCCGAGAGCGGACGTTAATCGCGATGGTGTTTTGTTTTATTAAATGGGTTGGATGTTTCATAAAAACCTCAGAGTAATTACATCGCGTGTCGATCCTTTAGTTACTCCAGCGTGCTGCGTAAAACTAGCTATATCTCTCACGCGTGTCTCTGTGTATATTATCTTACTATTTCGGTCGTGCCTGATGTGAGGTCCATGACAGTGCTCAGTTCAGTTGCCTTATGAAAGCGTAGTCAGTGGCAAGGATATGCACTACTGACGAGCTCTAATGAGAGCGAAACTCGAGTCTAGTGCTTCTTTTCGAAAGGGGCCGACTGGAAAGTCTATGGGAATGCGACAGCTGCGATCAATTGTGGGTGATGTTCAACTTGAAACTGAACAATAAAGTTGGTTTCAGATCATAAAATACTTTTTTGGAGTTGTTGACCGACTTGTGCACTTGGGAAGCTGACAGTTCGATTCCGGTAGCTTAAAATACGAATCAGGAGCTCAACAGGTGATCGAACAATTGATACGTCGAGAACATGTGACAAACTCACTGGTTTCATTCATACTACTACAATAGTAACGGATTTATATTACGGCTGCATAGCAGACCGCCAGTGACTGAGGATATAAAATGTGCTGAATTCCGTAGCCATTAGTGTTGGTGTTCATTCACGCGCATCGGCTGACATTAATGGACAAGCAATCAGGACCCCAGAATATTTGCTTCCGGCCTCGAGAATTTTGTGTGTGCGTCTACTCAAACTCAGATGTATACGGTTAGGCCAACTATGAAAATCGCCGAACCAATTTTGGCAATGCAGTTCAGTCTTTGTCGAGCCACCTGCTCGGTGGCGTAAAGTACAATATGGCAGTCAGTGAATTGGCACAGGAAGGTGAGTGCAGTCACTAGGAAGTTAAGAATAATGGACCGTATTGGTCTCCCGGGCTATGGTCTTGATGAGCCACCCGACCTCTGGTTGGAATAATAAGGTGATAAGGCAAAAATGTTGTCGTTGTTTGATTGATTTGCTTCGGAAATGATTATAGTTAATAAAGCCAGACAGTGAAAGGTATAAGAAGCTGGCCTTACAGATGTCATCTTAATCTCGTCTGAAAGTTTGAGAGTCGTATATATTTTTAAGTTGATTGTTTGAGATTTGATTTAGATATTTCAGGAACTCAGTGATTCTCTTCTTCGTTAGACTGGCGTTCATGTTTTTTTTATCATAGTTGTGTGGCGGCTAGGCATAATTATCAACCACTTAAGTATTGCTATCGATTATAGTGTTAATGATGATGTTGATGCGAATCTTACAAACCGCTTCGGTACGCATCATGTTCATTGTATTCAAGTTTTCAACGATCATCAACGTATTCACAATCGTCCATCGAAAAATTCTCGTGGGTTATTTTTACATTAGCAATGCCCGTTTAGCTCAGTTTTATGCTCTGCGTGTTGGCTTTATTAAAGTGTGATATGAGTACTACTACTACTACTACTATTTATCCTTTATTTTGAAAAGTGAATTATACAGCTTCATTTGAAGAAAGAACAAGCTATGATAACAAAATGTGAACAACAAAAATGTCGAAAACCGGGAAAATTCAAAAAAAGTTGTTTGTCAAACTTAGGGTGCTGCATGATTAACAGCACTTCCACCAGAGTAGCAAACATAAATAATTCAGTCATCAAATTAAAACTACTTGTGTGATATGCTCAGAATCAAAAGCTCTTCGGGGCACAGGGGTGCTATCACAGTCAAGGCTCACGCATCGGGACGGAAAAATGTCCTTCATAATGAGACAACTGTCAGAAGGTGGCAACAATTAACGCCAGGTTCCTCGGGCAAATGTGTAATAAAGTTTTAGGGAATCTATAACAATCAATAGACATAAATCGGTGACTGTGTAGGATAACAGTCACGGTTCAAGAATCGCATTACAAGAAGATAGATACGGGATACCACAAAATGAGGATCACAGGAGAATGAGAAATAGAGTCCACATCACAGCCCATGGTATGGAGGGCCGACTGAATGGCGGCATTATGAGAGTCGGTTCTGTACTTCGCGACCTTGTCCGTCCAGGCAAGTTGGCTTCGGTAGTCATCCACTATACTGACGTCCAGCACCACAGCAGCGCCGTCACGAACCGCGATAACGTCGGGTTGATGAACGAGCTCATCGCTGGTTCCCGTATCCCTTCGAAGATTGTGTAAACTAGATTGCGCAGCCTTTCAGCTAAGTCCTTTGCCATGTGGTTGTGCCGAGCACAACGCATATCATGGGTGATCCAGCACGATTGCAGAATATGAGCAAGGCTTTCTGGTTGACCACAGTTGTCACAAAAGAGAACTGTGTGGTTACCTCGACCACCTTGAAAACTCCGGATTTTTGTTCGCAGAATACCACATCAGAGCTGGATGGCACGAATAAAGATTCTGGGGAAATGCGGTCTGGATTCAACAGCCAACGATTAGAGAGTGGAGAGCGAGACACTTCCTGAAGACCACGGTCATCTAGCCTACGATAAAGCTTATCCATCCACGCCGCATGAGCCTCTTCCTTGTTCGTCACTATCACACCTTGAACGCGTACCGGACGTTGGCGTCCCTCAAGATAGGGTGAACGAATCATCTTTGACCACGTTCCGCAGAACTGGACATTGACTGGAGAGCAGTCTCTCCACTCGTGATTTGCGCGAGATGGGAATAGTGGTGGACAAACTCGGAATGCTCCAGACCGCCCAACCAAATTGGGGTGTGTGGACGTAGCTGGTTGGTGTGTTTTCGGGAAGCTAGGGCCACTACCGAAGAAACTGACGATTTGTAGAACCTATAGGTTTGAACGTGTTTCGGTGGATTCGGCTCAAAACTAGCGAGCGATTCGTCTTGGGAATTAAATACCGTCTAAGAAGATAGAGGCGCAAATGTGGCTTCCAGAGCTCCTTGGTTGTTTTATCCAGCATCGTACGACGCTGCAGTCTGTGATTGGTGAGTGGTTCATCTTTCCAGATGAACGGGTTATCCTTTTCGGATGCGCTTAATAAGTGAGTGATGTCCGAGCCAAAATTACTAGACTCGTCAGCTATAGCTGTTGTGTTGTGCTTATGGTCGCCACAAATGACCATTAGTTTAGTCTTTCGCATGTTGATCTCCTGTGCAGATAGCTCCATAACACTAACGGCGACTGCAAACTGCTGGGAGTAACGCATTGAATTCTCGACCAGGAGGATGAGGATCGTCGGGGTACGCGAAACCGCTGACCAGTGTATCGTGGAACTGGTAGCCAAGCTCCGGTCAAGGTAAGGCCAACACCTCACTTGTTGCCAAGATGAATGGCAGTGGCGACAATGGGTCACGCTGGCGAACACCACGCTGGGTCGGAAGGACATAGCTATCGAGAGTGGCGAAAATGTTTCCACAATGTAGTGTGTTAGATGTGAAGAATCACGAAAAGCTTGGGCAGATCTGATAATCGAGTCTTGTGGGATAAAATCAACTTCCTCAGACACGTCAATAAAGATCTCACACATTCTGGATGAGGTGGTGCGTGAATTCCAGAGAAGTATAATGATATAGTGAGGTCGCTTCGAAGCAGTCACCATGATTTAGGAATGCGAACTGAAGAGTGAGCAATTGCAAACGCGTATTCTAACGATCAGCCAATATCTTGCGAATTCAGCGTACCTGGACTGAAGATACGATGTTAAGTCTGAGTTTGCTGGAAGGAGAGAGGTTATTCATTATTAGAACAAGCGTGATGCAAGAGTGACATTGATGGACTGGAAAACCTTCAGTAATTAGGAAGAATTTGAAATATTCGGCCAATGCATCAGGTTTCATGCGCTTTAAATGTTTTAGCAGCAGTTTATCCAAATCCGGAAAGGTGTTTTCATGCACTTCAAGGTGCGAGATACTTTTAATTCAGTGTTCGCGTGGATTAAGTACCAATCCAGAGATAGAATGGGACGTGATGGTCGCTCATCAATGTGCGGATGAGCCGGGAATACTTCATTGGATTTATTCCAGGAGGCCGCGGTTACTCTTGTAGTCATTTCTCCCGTTTCCCCAAAAATGCAAAGGCAACATCTTTCTCCCGTTGGTGGTACAGGGTTAGGACTGTGGAGTACTCTTACTCATCGTCATCATCATCATCATCATCATATCATCATCATCATCATATCAGCCATGAGCCTGACCAAAAGGTACTGTGGCTCGGGCTGCCGCTCACCTCAACAGTGACGTGGAATATCCTAGAAGAAAACGTTACTAAGAAGGTTGAAAATTAATAGAAGTCTAAGAAGAACTAGAAATGGTATGGATGCAGGTACGCCATTGACTGCGACACGCTGCCATCTCGGATAGCGTCTCTAACCAGCGGTTTGAGTGATCACGAGGACCCCATCCAGGCAGGCGACACCTACCCACTTTACTCAGTGGAGCAGTCAGGGTTTTCATATTTCGTGATCGGTCAACTACTCACGTTGCACAGCCTGCGATGGTTAGGTCACGTACTCCGTATGCCAGCTGATCGTTTACCGTACCGGGCATTATATACTGAGACCGCCAACTACTACTACTGCTACTGCTGCTCAATGAGTCAAGTCAATGTGTTCAGTGTTGTTTCAGCTTTCACAGCTTGCTATTAGGTACAGCTTATAATATTATTTACCATCCATGTATGGGGTTCACCTACAGAAAATTACCTGTATCACGTTTCTGCAACCCTCTGTTGATTTGTGATGGAAAGTCTTTACGGTATAGGAAGAGTGGTGTAAAATATTCCATAATCTAATCAAATGGACTTTCTTTTACTATTTTGGTTGTTTTCATGTTCGAATAATCGTTGGGACTGGACTTCTTATACCACCAATCTAGGCAGTGGTTTGTTTTAAACCCAAGCTTGTCGGTGATACCTATATTCGATTAATGAAAGTCTCGTTTTTATATATTATCCCGGACAGTATAATTGTTCGTTGATTTGAAGTGATAAGTCCTACCACCTGCATTTGGAATCTCCTCCTCGCCCATATTATAACTGTAGCTGTAATTACTGTTGATAGAACTGCTCCATTCAGAAGTTAACGCAGTAGAAAAATAATACGTTATTTCCGTTAAAAAATGGCATAGCAATCAACGCGGGTTCCCGACACAAACCGTGTCAAGGCTGAAACCCTGACTGTGACAAAGTTTTGCTGTACTGATAGGCTCCAGCGAGAACAAAACTCGGGTCTAACAGTTTTGGTTGAAAAGGGCTGTGTGAAAATTATGCGAGTGCCTGAACAGCGATCAGCTCTGGATGGAACTTAATATCTGTCTACCAATTACCAGACTGTTAACCGGTAATTGTTCATAACCTAATCATACAACATTGACTTTCGTGCCACTGCACACAATTAGCTGTCATGCCCCTTCTAATATTTCCTGTTGAATTTGGTTTTTAACTCAGTTCTCAAGTTTTATTAACAGTTACAGCTGAATTTTACTTAGCTAATGTGATGAATTTCCTTTCGTGTTAGGTGAATCAAAGTTCTCAGTCACGGGGAAAAGCCGCATGGGTGATTACCACTATATCACATTTTCTCTAGTGGAAAATATGTTCCCGTCACGGTAATTTCACATAAAGTATTTGGCTTGTCTTCAAATAATCCAAAACAGCCACTTCATGAATATCGTCGTTTTGTGTTAACTTTCGTGACCTTTTAAATATGTCGGCTATTTCCGTTTTTTTCTACTTCCAGCTTGCGATGGGCTTGTTTCATCTGGGATGTTTGGTGGTCTATATTTCGTCACCCTTGCTTGGTGGTTTCACATGTGCCTCCGCTGTTCACGTGTTGTTCAGTCAGCTGAGCGGATTGTTCGGAATCCGACTGAAACGCACGTCAGGGCTTTCTGGTTGACACAGTTGTCACAAAAGAGAACTGTGTGGTTACCTCGACCACCTTGAAAACTCCGGATTTTTGTTCGCAGAATACCACATCAGAGCTAGATGGCGCGAATGCAGATTCTGGGGGAAATGCGGTCTGGATTCAACAGCCAACGATTAGAGGATGAAGAGCGAGACGCTTTCTGAAGATCACGGTCATCTAGCCTACGATAAAGCTTATCCACCCATGCAGCATGAGCCTCTTCCTTGTTCGTCACTATCACACCTTGAACGCGTACCTGGACGTTGGCGTCCCTGACGATAGGGTGAACGAATCATCTTTGACAACGTTCCTCAGAACTGGACATTGACTAGAGAGCAGTCTTTTCACTCGTGATTAGCGCGAGACAGGAATGGTGGTGGACAAACTCGGAATTCTCAGACCGCCCAACCAAATTGGGGTGTGTGGACGTAGCTGGTTGGTGTGTTTTCGGGAAGCTAGGGCCACTACCGAAGAAACTGAACGATTGTAGAACCTATAGGTTTGAACGTGTTTCGGTGGATTCGGCTCAAAACTAGCGAGCGATTCGTCTTGGGAATTAAATACCGTCTAAGAAGATAGAGGCGCAAATGTGGCTTCCAGAGCTCCTTGGTTGTTTTATCCAGCATCGTACGACGCTGCAGTCTGTGATTGGTGAGTGGTTCATCTTTCCAGATGAACGGGTTATCCTTTTCGGATGCGCTTAATAAGTGAGTGATGTCCGAGCCAAAATTACTAGACTCGTCAGCTATAGCTGTTGTGTTGTGCTTATGGTCCCCACAAATGACCATTAGTTTAGTCTTTCGCATGTTGATCTCCTGTGCAGATAGCTCCATAACACTAACGGCGACTGCAAACTGCTGGGAGTAACGCATTGAATTCTCGACCAGGAGGATGAGATCGTCGGGGTACGCGAAACCGCTGACCAGTGTATCGTGGAACTGGTAGCCAAGCTCCTGGTCAAGGTAAGGCCAACACCTCACTTGTTGCCAAGATGAATGGCAGTGGCGACAATGGGTCACGCTGGCGAACACCACGCTGGGTCGGAAGGACAGAGCTATCTCGAGAGTGGCGAAAAATGTTTCCACAATGTAGTGTGTTAGATGTGAAGAATCACGAAAAGCTTGGGCAGATCTGATAATCGAGTCTTGTGGGATAAAATCAACTTCCTCAGACACGTCAATAAAGATCTCACACATTCTGGATGAGGTGGTGCGTGAATTCCAGAGAAGTATAATGATATAGTGAGGTCGCTTCGAAGCAGTCACCATGATGTAGGAATGCGAACTGAAGAGTGAGCAATTGCAAACGCGTATTCTAACGATCAGCCAATATCTTGCGAATTCAGCGTACCTGGACTGAAGATACGATGTTAAGTCTGAGTTTGCTGGAAGGAGAGAGGTTATTCATTATTAGAACAAGCGTGATGCAAGAGTGACATTGATGGACTGGAAAACCTTCAGTAATTAGGAAGAATTTGAAATATTCGGCCAATGCATCAGGTTTCACACGCTTTAAATGTTTTAGCAGCAGTTTATCCAAATCCGGAAAGATGTTTTCATGCACTTCAAGGTGCGAGATACTTTTAATTCAGTGTTCGCGTGGATTAAGTACCAATCCAGAGATAGAATGGGACGTGATGGTCGTCTAGTGCAGAGTGCGATAGCTTCATCTGCTCTATATATCATGGCGGTCATCATATCGTGCTCTTCTTCTCACTCCTCAAAATGCAAGGCAACATCTTTCTCCGTTGTGTGGTTACAGTGTTGTTCTAGTTAGGACTGTGGCGTACTACTACTCATCGTCATCATTTCATGTATCATCATCATCATCATCATCATCATCATCATATCAGCCATGAGCCTGACCAAAAGGTACTGTGGCTCGGGCTGCCGCTCACCTCAACAGTGACGTGGAATATCCTAGAAGAAAACGTTACTAAGGTTGAAAATTAATAGAAGTCTAAGCGAAAGAACTAGAAATGGTATGGATGCAGGTACGCCATTGACTGCGACACGCTGCCATCTCGGATAGCGTCTCTAACCAGCGGTTTGAGTGATCACGAGGACCCCATCCAGGCAGGCGACACCTACCCACTTTACTCAGTGGAGCAGTCAGGGTTTTCATATTTCGTGATCGGTCAATTACTCACGTTGCACAGCCTGCGATGGTTAGGTCACGTACTCCGCATGCCAACTGATCGTTTACCGTACCGGGCATTATTTACTGAGACCGCCAACTACTACTACTGCTACTGCTGCTCAATGAGTCAAGTCAATGTGTTCAGTGTTGTTTCAGTTTCACAGCTTGCTATTAGGTACAGCTTATAATATTATTTACCATCCGTGTATGGGGTTCACCTACAGAAAATTACCTGTATCACGTTTCTGCAACCCTCTGTTGATTTGTGATGGAAAGTCTTTACGGTATAAGGAAGAGTGGTGTAAAATATTCCATAATCTAATCAAATGGACTTTCTTTTACTATTTTGGTTGTTTTCATGTTCGAATAATCGTTGGGACTGGACTTCTTATACCACCAATCTAGGCAGTGGTTTGTTTTAAACCCAAGCTTGTCGGTGATACCTATATTCGATTAATGAAAGTCTCGTTTTTATATATTATCCCGGACAGTATAATTGTTCGTTGATTTGAAGTGATAAGTCCTACCACCTGCATTTGGAATCTCCTCCTCGCCCATATTATAACTGTAGCTGTAATTACTGTTGATAGAACTGCTCCATTCAGAAGTTAACGCAGTAGAAAAATAATACGTTATTTCCGTTAAAAAATGGCATAGCAATCAACGCGGGTTCCCGACACAAACCGTGGTCAAGGCTGAAACCCTGACTGTGACAAAGTTTTGCTGTACTGATAGGCTCCAGCGAGAACAAAACTCGGGTCTAACAGTTTTGGTTGAAAAGGGCTGTGTGAAAATTATGCGAGTGCCTGAACAGCGATCAGCTCTGGATGGAACTTAATATCTGTCTACCAATTACCAGACTGTTAACCGGTAATTGTTCATAACCTAATCATACAACATTGACTTTCGTGCCACTGCACACAATTAGCTGTCATGCCCCTTCTAATATTTCCTGTTGAATTTGGTTTTTAACTCAGTTCTCAAGTTTTATTAACAGTTACAGCTGAATTG
>LOND01006220.1:0-13207 GCA_014220965.1 Paragonimus kellicotti
ATATCAACCTCTCCTCAGCAGCCAAAAGATAGACTGGTTGTTGATGTCAGCTCATTCTATGCGCATCACTGATCTTGTATGACAACCTGGATAGTCCGTACAACACGTCTTTAAACTGAAAACACCCGAGAGAACAATTTAGTAATTTGCAGAATAGGTGAAACTTGCCAATCAAAAGTTGTTTTTCATTTGACTGCGACCGTTCGCCTAACTAGAGTTTCTGAATCTCTTTGTCCTCTCTATCGGGTTGTAGGGGTTTGTTGCATGTAGACGAAAGATCATGTATTTGTTAGCGCTGAAAGGATTATCGCTTGTCTGATGAATCCTCTATGCACAAAACAGACGTGCAATTACCACTGTGGTTGCCATCATCACCATTTGATAGCACGAGCACTTGTAACACAACTCCATCTATAAGTTTTCCACATCAAGATGACGGTATGATTTTTCCATGTCTGGATATTGAGTTTCGCGGACTCGATGTCAGGTTAATATGTCCCAAAGAGGTTTCTCCAAGCTTGCTGCATATGATTCAATGACGAACAGCGGTTGCACGACCTATGTGCAAATAGGTAGATTGACAGACACTTATTGGCTGACTCGCATGAGGTGGCGGAGCAATTACACGACAAGTACGGGGAGTAAATGGGGCATAGCTTCTCTGTACTCAGCTGTCAGTCCAACTGAAACATGGGTCAACGCCACCCCATGTGTGCACACAATGCTTGAGTCGTGTACGGCGAGCACTGAGCGGGCAGCTATGTCCGCATGCTGTACACGCAGAACAGGCACACGGACAACGCTGTATTCCAAGTGCCAACGCGATAGCCAAACGCAGGCTTGAACACAGAGTGATCGATAGGTTAGTGCCGTCAGGTTTGAGCAGTGACCGGGTCAGGGTGGAGCGGGCTAGGCGAATCACCCTACATGGGCTGCGTAGGATATATCGGCTACAGTACTAATGTACCGGTGAAGCTGACGGCAGGCATTCTACCATGTCGTTGCATAGACGACCGGGTAACAAAGCTTTTTGCACCATGACAGTTGGGGAGTATTGTGGACACTGTAAACGGTTGACTGAGCACGAAAATATACCAACCGGTAACACAGTGAACCACCTAAACCAACCAGTCATTGAATGCACACCATCTACCCGTTTCGTTTCACGACATTTACTAAGAGGTATCTCCGAATGAATCGAGCCAATCACCAATTGAGTATCTATGGTTTTTCCCGCATTTCTATCTCCGTAGATTTGTTCTAGCGGATTTTCGTGAACCACATTACGTGCTCGGTATGTGTATTAATTGTCATCATCTAGAGTGAGATTAACCCCTGTCATTTATGTGCACCACAGAGTAAACAAGGCAAGTCAAAATCAAGTTAAGAAATAGCTTTAGGCAGTTCAGGAGATGAGTATTCAGCACTTACACTACCACATCTTCAACAGAAAGAATATTTCACAAATTTAGTAATTCCAATTTATGGTCAATTCATTCGCAAAAATATCGGGATTAAAGGAAAGCGTGCTAATCAAATGATAACTGATGAACCGTATATACGCTTACACTCATAAATGCGGTTGGAGTTGAACCGAGTTGACGGTATGAATATATATTCAAAAAGATCGGACTGAATTGAATGATCGGGAATCAGATAAAACTTCAGATGTAAACGACTTGTATGCTTTTAGTTGTCCAACCACTATAGGTTTCATGAGACTATGATGAGCAATACCACAGCAATTTGCCAATTGTCTCATGAATGTAGAAAGAAGTTGGAGATCGTCGATTTAAAGTCCAAAAACTAATCGGAGGAAACACAAGCAGTTGGGGAGCGCCATTCCGTGTTCTTAGCTCACAATAACAATACATAATTTGGAGGTGGAATTATACCCCATTGTGGTACATTTGACTGGAGCAAGTTCGGTGTATCTCCAGTAAGAATGAACAGTTCTTTATGCTGCGTTCGCTCTGCCGAATGTGCAACCTTATTCGGAATACACGGATTGTGACACGCCTGCGATTGGGCTGAAGACACTCATCGTTTTACATTTCGCGCGTAATATGGTGTCACGTGATTAGCTAGTTCAGTGAAACTACGTTTGTGCATCGATGACGGGGCTAGCTGATACCGAAAATATATGTAAGATTTATGACCGTAAGTGCGTCTGAATACCTTGGTCACTGACCATGTTCGGGAAAGTCATGAGCGTGCATGCGGTGCTTAGCTACGTTACAGGGTTAAGTTCAGTGACCAGCTAAAAATAAAGGATACACACTGATATTCGTAATGGGGTTGCTTACCGATCATCTACTGACTTCAGGCAAGGTTTTATCAAATACCACGTAAAGCCTAAGGGTTTTCAATGGTCAATCGAAATCCTATCCAGCCCACACACATGGAAACAAGATCGGTGTGGTTTGCTATTGATGGGCCATTCATGTGGCTTTTGTTACTCCAACAAGGCAAATAAAACATAGTCAACGCATATTCTTTACATCCGTTGAAAATCACCCGCAACTGATTACAACAATCGCAATCGCAGTTCCACAGACATTTCAGTCAGCCCCGTTCGAAGAGAAACACTAGACGGGAACTTCATTTTTTTTAAGAGTTCGTCAGTAGTGTATATCTTTGCCAGAGCCGAGTCTAGAACTCCGGGCTCTTGTTCATGAGGCAACCGTGTTGTTCACTGTGCCACGTTTGACATGACTGTGCTTAAGACGATATACAATTGACGGGCTCTAATGAGAGCAAAACTCGAGTCTAGTGCTTCTTTTCGAAAGGGGCCGACTGGAAAGTCTATGGGAATGCGACAGCTGCGATCAGCTGAGTGATGTTCAATGTATATAAAATCAAAATCCCCTATCACTCACCAGTGATATGTTATTCAGGAAGTTAATGATTTCTGCAACTTTAACTTAGAAATTCTAGTCGAGAGGTCATCGGGTGGAGTTAACAGGACAGTTACTGTGTCTCCTCCCTAGACGATCGGCCAATCTGAGTCCTACTCACAAGCGAATGTGACTGAGCGTTCACACATGATAATTCGGTCGTGCCTAATGTGAGGTCAATGGCGCAGTGGTCAACACGGTTGCCTCATGAAAGCGTGGCCGGAGTTCTAGTCCCGGCAGTGGCAAGGATATGCACTACTGACGAGCTCTAATGAGAGCGAAACTCGAGTCTAGTGCTTCTTTTCGAAAGGGGCCGACTGGAAAGTCTGTGAAAATGCGACAGCTGCAATCGTTTGTAAGCCATGTTCAACTGATATGGGCGAAAATATTCTACTACTGATCGCATTCTTTATATTCATTAGACTCAATGCGTTATGGCGGCAATACCGGTTTCGCGTGTGATGTAACAGGCGTTGGAGTCATAAACATTAGAGGGTATTTGACGGGGACCCAGTTCCACCCATGAACCGCAGTAAAAATGTGACATCTGTACGCGTTGACTAATCAAGTTTCCATATTCCTGTTTGCATTTCAGGACTTAATAATACATAACTAGTAAGATAGCAGCATGTGAGTAACCACGTTCTAGTATAGCGCAAAATGTCAAAAATAAGAACAGAATAGTGAAGCAAAGCTCCTAATGCTTTATTTATTATAATTTATTATGAGATACTGTTGCTACACCCTTGTTTTCAAGGGTTAAAAAAATCATTTCTAAATGCGTTATTGCATTTCAGAGTTCTGTTCTTGTCTGTTTTTTTAATATGAGGGCTGAACACCAGTCAGAACCACATTAACCAGTGTAGAAACAGCCATCCATTATTGGAAACAAAACACTATTTGCATGTTACTCCTATCTAGCCTTAAGGGTATCCTAAGGATGGTGCTAATAACGTAATGACAGTGAACTGCATCCCGGTCTACAGTGTCCAGATCGTTCAGTGGTTGACTTTGTCCATCACTAATGATTGACAAAGCACTATCTCTGATTGCACAGTAAACAGTAACATTAAAAATCCTGTTCCCGTCTCGAACTTGGTTGGAAAGGCAAAGTATTTTGATAGCACGACATACGTCCGCGCAAAGTTCGTTGCATATTTACGGACAGGCAGTTAATACAAGCATCCTTTCAACTGGCATGCATTGTTTGCAGCAGTTGCCTACTCAACTAAGGAAAATCTCATCGTTTCACCGTTTAACCAGTATGGTCACTAACCTGACCAGGCCGAACACAAGCAGACCGCCAAACTTTTTGTCGTTCACCTGGCCTCCACAACCCAACGTTTCTCACCACAGGCCAAGCGATTTCGGTGGCCAATCTCAGTCCGCCCACGCTTTCGGTCGACCTTCGTAAGTGAACCAGACAGCAACCAATAAACTTGAAGACTAACTGAACCAATCATATTTCAGCATCGACCACTTCGCTGGTTGGACGTGCAGTGGTTTCAACCTTAATGTTACGCCCAGCTTTTTCGCCCATTTTCCAACGAGATGACTCGCCGGAGGTGCTCTAGGCTCTGTTTGGAGGGCCGCTCCCCAAAAGCACGGAGGTCTAGCGCGCACAACAAAGTGCCCGCTCCTTTGTTGGAAATGCGAAAATGTCTAGGTCAACTCAAACGGATGGTCCCAACTATTGAGCAACATCAAAAGATAAATCAACTGGAACTTCTGCAGCACGTCATAAATTACATTCAAGATTTAGAAGTCACGCTGGAATATCCAACTTCCATCCTTCATTCGGTATCACCATGTCGGGACACCGCGGATAATGGGTAAGCTATCGCCACTACTGTTGTGGTTATTTTGTTCTCACACTAGCTAACCAGTAACTAGTGTCACACTTAGGAACACAATACAAACGGTTTCTGGCAGCGTCTGCATATCAAACTAAGTTTCCGTTAGCACTCTTTGGACTGTATGTATAAGAATTCCTCATGTTTTAGGTGGTTACACTTACATCGTAGATGCTACATGAGCGCTTGCGTTTTGCTTGGTTACATCAGCCTGGCTACTTGTTTACCAGTTCAACCATACCGATTAGACACCTCAGTATGATTTGGATAACGTTGATCACCATTAGGACAGTTGTGATGGTTGTCATGCGGAAGTTGCGATTTCACGAATAGCAGTAATACCCACAGCTGTCTAAAGAGCTTAAATCATCATTAACAGTTTCGACAAAGTGCCTGTCGGATTCTGACAAGTTAGCATCCCATTGATCGTACACAAGATTTATTTATCCAGATATTCTGAATCAGATGATGGGTGGATACTGTGAAGGAGCTCTACCCGAGAGTATCCTTAACTGTTACTGGAAGACGTGGTGTTTGCGGATGTTACCTCTCTCGCCAGCTTTTTCTAGCCAGCATTAGGCTCCGTAAACTAATTATGAAAGCGACGTGAAATGCGATTAGGGCAATGCACCGGTTTTCTGCAGTATCGCGACAAATACTTTGTGACCGTACTGCTGTTTCCACAATTGATTCGTTAGTTTTACGCACTGATAGCACGTACCAAGTTGTGTAGGTTGAATGTTGTCAGGCTACCCAAAGACGGTGGGTTCCGGCATAAGGTGATCATGTGTAGTGAGATCACCTTCGGCTACCCCAAAATCCCTTCGAAGTGAAAGTTTCCTTTCTAACACCATCGTACCTATTCATGTTACCTTTTGAATGAGAATTTGATACAAACTGCCAACATTGAAAGTCGGTGCGTTGGCGTAGACTCCACAGCTTCATTTGTTGCTGCATAATAGACCTACGTTACTTCCATTATGGTGGGTTACATTATGTGAGATGTCCCAATCGTTATCATCAGGAATGCCACCCAACCATTCAAACAAACGTTCCCAAGGTCGACGGGAATTTCCGTGGCCATTCGTCTTTGGCAGCTATCGCGCGATTATGCTAGAGGTTCTCACTTTCGTCACCCCAACACCTTAAATTGTATTCGCTGAAGACTTCCTGTTTGTACAGTAAACGGATTACTAAATGAAGTTTGTTTACCAATCTACCTGTCTGCTCTCCACGACTTTCGAAACGCATTAGCACATGGCTAGGAAATCCTGGATGTGACAGTAAGTTGTCGGACGAGTTAGGATAGCTGTTATCAAAGCCGCCCTCTCGAACTGTATTTACAATGTTTACAATTTGGGAAACAACCCAACAGTGGATCCCTTAAACTCATGTTGATGTAATCCTGTAGTTAAATCTATTAATGTAGTGCGAAGCATGTGTACCTGTTACAAGTAGTTGACGGCGGCTCCACAAGTGCGATCTCTAAGATTGATCGTTTGTTATATCTGACAACGTCCACATTTGTGGCCTTGTCAAAAAAACAAGTGCCCTATCAAGGCCAGTTTCAACGTCGGGTTTTTCGTGCACGGACTCCGGCTCGCGTGCTGTTCATACTTTCGCCCATCATGACCTGATGATTTATGCGTTGCATACGACATAAGGTATCTTCCAGTCTGCAATGTTTGCGAAGCGATAGTATAACGATTGTTGAAGATTGAACTCACGTTAGTTCGTCAAGTGTTTTATGGGCATGTGTTTCGTATCTGGATACAGTTCGCGCTAGATTAGATACCGTGTTCAATTAATTGACGATGCAGGTAGCAAAACCCCGCATCTGTGTGCCTGAAATCGCGATTCGCGCACCAATCCGCCTCACTATAAAGAACGAGTGCAGTATCTGCACTAAAATAGTAATTGCCGAATGAAATAAGCCTTAAATTCGTCTGCCGAAATAACGTGGTCGCGTGAAGGATTTCAATTCATGCATGCACTTAATCTAAGGATGTTGGATATGCGCCCGAGTCTTCCTTGCTGGACCTCCAGTCTGAGAACACGAGCTCTCAGTGCGGTGCTATTTCCCTTGTTGAGCATCATTTGGTAACGGTGATTGTGAAAATTCCGGGTCAGGAAGGTGAGCGCCATATCTCAGTCCTACGTTACTGTAACGAGTACGTGCTCACAGATATCAGTTTTTTCCCATGCGGTTTAGTTTTCAGGGTTCGGACTGCCTTGATAATACGCCGTTACAGTCTCTAAAATCCATTTGTCTTTCAAAGGCGAAAGTGGCTAGACTGCGGCTTGATTGTCGATGTGTGGTCAAACGAATCTGTTGTAAAGGAGCTGGATACAAAGTAATATCAAGGGGGCATGGTAGTGGAGTACTGCAAGCTATTTTCCCGTTCGACTCAACGTTCGGAGAGCTCCGGATAACATGACAAGATCTGCTTGAAGAGGGAAGCTATCGATGCATGATATTCGACGAATTGCGGATACGCATGGCTTTACGCTTGCCGATGTTGAATTCTAACCAGTTTGTCTGATCAGTTAAGCGGAACGTTAAGGTTCTGTCTGAGGGCAAAACTGTTCACCTTGCTTGTGGTACGCAAATTATTGAGATCTCCATGAAATATGGTGTTTTAGTCTCGTAAGGTTCCATTGGTCATGCAAAAATTTCCGCTGCAGCAGAAGAAATGGCGACGAGTAATTGCTTACCATAGATCTTTATCAACTCAACGAGTATGTACATGTTCATCTAACTTGAGGCAATTTGTCACGGAAAAGGTCGAATGGAGCGTCGTTGGTATACATGAAACGCGAAAGGCTATTTGACATCACGTCCCGAGTTGCCATCCTGATTGGTGAGCGGTTTAAAGTTAACGCGGGCCAATGATTAGGCATCCTTGTTATTAGTTGGTTCGAGTTACAGTTGATCGGTCCGGTATTCGGCCGTCGGGTTCTTTTCAGACCCCTTCTCCAAGTAATTCGACTCAGCTTTGCAAGCTTCTACCCATCCCAATCTTAAAGTTCAGTTCATCCTATCAACTTCTGCAGTTCATGCCATCTTTCGGAATTGTCCCTCCAATATTTAAACAGCCATTTGTTTAACTCGCTTATGGCAACCGGTATCAGTATGTTAGTTTTCAGCTGGTCGATCCGATCCTAATTCACCTAAACCGAACTGGTTAACACTCTTCGCTATTTTGCTCTGAGGAAATGATATCGAGACTAACGAGCTTGGGTGCTATTAACATCGAACCTTAAGTCCATTTATGATCTAACGCGCCACTTGATTGCTTGGAGTTATTGTGATTCTGCATAGAATTTATGTACGAATGACTTAACTTTTGGGTATAACCACGCTACAGTCATATGATTGTGACAGTGTCTGCACGCGGGCTGTTTACAGTTTTTAGCCCAGCTGCATTCCATTCCTCTTTGACATATTGCCTGCTGTTATCCCCCTTTCAGACATGCTGTCCAAACCTGAATATCTGTCGCCAAGCTCCTAAATCATGGCATCGATTTCGCGCAGTGATATGTACAGTCTCCTATCCTGTTCACTTCATCTTAAAAAGAAATGTATATAAGAGCACACCGTGTCATTATCATCCTAATACACAGTATATGACAACAAGTGGTTCTCTTTTTTCACTGGTACATTATGGCAAAAATTACTAACATGTAGTCACGTTGAATATCGTGTTATATCATTAACAACGTTGTTGCTCTGTTAGCCTAATCACCGAACAGATTCTTTTCAATCTCAATCCCCTCAGGATCTTCCGCGTTTGATTTTTCTAGTGTGGTGTTAGATAGTAATGCAGCCATTTGATTACCCCATCCGTATCATCCAGTTGGGTGCCTTATCACTCGTTGGGTATGGTCTAGCGCATCATTTCACTTTTTGGTTGTTCGCATCGGCTCTCTGTGGACACGTTTGCAATGTTTTTTCTCATGGCACGAACTGTGAATGTAGGTTTTTGACAAAAGCGCCGTGCTTGTGACGACAAGCTCATCGTTCATAGCGGTCATTTCTATTCTGTGCCGTTCCGTTTGTTTCACTTAGGCTCAGTCCCATCTGGCTGCGTGTCCAATCTGTCGGCCAACAGACGTCGATTGGATTCGTGATCTTTCCTGTTCCACATGCATGCAGCTGTCTTTGCACGTGTTGTTCCATGTGCGACAGCAGCTGCTCGTCACCTGCGCACTTACTGAGCCGCTCAGGTGGCGCTACCATTTGCTGACTTGATAAGAACACAACAGGCGGTGTGTTCACCTCGCCGAACAGCTGGGGAATGCGCCTTGCTCCTGTCTCATGCTTCCGCTCACGGGTGCCTGCATGCCTTGCTTTTCCAAGTGACTATGATCCGGAGGTCATAGACAGCCGTTCTGCCCCCTGCATAACACATCGAACAGTGAACAACTGGACGTATGTTGGTGTTGTGAGCGCTGGCACATGAGAGATAAAAACTGGTTCGACTGAATTTCACCGTCGGTCAAAAATGGCAAATCCTTTAAGTTGAACTTAATGTGGACTCGTAGGAGCTTGCGACTCTTCTTTGAATCTACAATGATATTTTTTCAAGTTAACTTGAAGGTGTTCGATGTGTTTGTCGTGTCCACTGTTGATCACATCAGCAGGACTCTTGTGTATCCCAGTTCACAGCTGAGACGACCGTACTTATATTGCCATATGAGAGAAGAAACTACTTTACTTGCGGTCGTGTGCGCTAGGCTAGGCCAGGCAATCGCGATAACAGGATGGCCCCAGCTGTCACCACGGGTGGGTGGGCAATGTCAAGTCTAATTTCCGCAGAACGAAAGTATACTTTCATGTGCGTTTGCATTTGCTATCAATACATATCCGTGTTTGCATTGATTCGCATTCACCTGACGTATACACCACCGCACGACAATTATCCAGTTTGAACTCTCGGATCGCGCTAGGAGGTGTAGACGGTCACCACTCAGTGGGAATTTTGCCCTACATTCGTCCATCCATTGTCATTTTAAAGCTAGTCATTTCCCAAGCTTCTGATACAAAAATGTACAGTGTTTTAGTATTGGGTTAGTTTGATGACATTAAGTGTCCATTAAAAAACATGAAGCAAATAAACTGAGTATGCCTACGAAAACAAGATTTCATTCTGCCTTTGTATTTCGTTTGTTTTGAAATCATAACCAGAACTCAAAAGACTTGTAGGTAACGATAGCTAAAGGTGATCACGACAAAAAAAAACATCGCAACGTTCCAGCTAGTGACTAAGGTCGGTAGTCATCCTTAATATCGCTAGGTGGGGACAAACTATCTTGGGCTCTAGCGTAGGAATCAAACGCAGCCGCCGGTGGCCGAACTCATTGTTAATTTCTTCATAATCCTATGCCGGGAGATAGACCGTCCACCCTGATTTCTCCAAATTCACCCAGGACGCATTACGGTGGACGTGCTTAGAGTCTATCCGAGACATGTTATGGGATAGGACAAAACTAGACCATAGTGCATTTTTACCGTGCTTGGTCACTGCCTACGTGGTGCCACCACGGACGCTGTACCCTCGATGATCCACGAATTACATCGACGTAGGACAGAATGGCGCCTACAGTCGCGTCGTAGGTCTGTCAATGGAACAGTCTGAGGTGTGCTGTGACCACAATGGTTGCTGCAGCCGACTCTACTCTTGTTGGTACTATTAGACCCCGATCAGGATTCGGTCATCCAGACACATAGTGAACTTGATGCCTACCACAGGCCAGGATATCCGTGGTTCTTTAGCATTCAACCTTTCACGCCTGTATGTTTGAGCAGAGCAAAGGAAGCTGACGGATTGTGTGCGACAGTTTTTTGGTGATGGAACCCCGTTTAAAACCTTTTTCTTCAATACAACCAGCTTCAATATCCACACTTCAGTAGTTTGGTGTCCGACTTTACAATTTTGATTAGCCTGCATATCGTAACCCCTGAGGTTGCGACTTTGTAGTACACCAAATTCCTGGAGGCTGTGGTAGGTTTGTCTGTCTACTTGGTGATGGTTTTAAGCGCCAAGTAGTCCTTTCGAATATCCAGAAGCTTATTTTTGAGGTTAAGATTGACCGACAGTCTGCCTTCTAAGCAACCGAAAAACGAACGTCGTATATGAATCTTTGGAGGTGCAACCGTGTTTAAGTGTGACTCAGTGAGCTATGAAAGTCATGCAATGTTTGCTTGCCTCCGCTATCCAGACTTCAAGTAGCAGCTAACTTGCCTCATTTGTACCGTTTACCAAAATTTGGCGCATTGTAATTGTCAGGTGGGCAACAAAAAGACAGACAACTGTTGGTATGACAAACATCGATTGTTTCCACGATGATTGTGGTCTGCTGTCTGATCCTTCTCCAATGCCCATTTAATTGTTAGTTTACATGGAACGGTGGAATTGTGTAGCTTGTCACAAGTGTTCTAAGTGCTCGCAAACTGCCCATTCCATTTATACTAATACTTCCTGAGATCAGGTGATATGGTCCACTGAGTGTGAGTACAACCTATATTGAGTAAGCTTCTATTAGAATAACCAACTGAATCGTTCCTCCCATTAAAGAGCTACTCAAATACTCCATGTAAAGTTTTGGATGACGTCCACATGCCCAATCATCTGAACTGTTATTCTTCGTGAATTACAGAATAAACGCCAATAAAACCTATTCTATCCACTGTATGCGCACTCACATTCTGGACCTTGGCTTTGTTGCCTGGCTACCATACCTTGCTGGCCTACTAGGGTACATTCGACAATACTGAGTTAATAGTAGGCGAGTTATTAATGCCGGTTGTATTACTACATAAGGGTCCGACGGACCAGGTTGTCTGATCGTCCTTGTTGGCAATTGATGATATTTTATTCGGGAACGACTTGATCGCCTAATCCTGTTGCCATTCAGTCGATTTTGGGTAGTTTGGGCCTTTAACCGAAAGTCTCGGCTAGAAAGCCCCGTATGTTTCCTGTCTAGACGTCCCTGACGATGACTAAACGTGCATACAAATTACGGCAGTTAAGCATCGGTATAAATCTAATGTATTATTGACGGTAATCTTCCGAAAATAGTCTGTTGATTTTCCGCGCACATGGTACAGTGTCAAGACTGTTTGGTAGCGCAGTGACTGGTTTGTTTGGAGAGAGTTCAAAACTTAGTGAGATCGGTTTTATCTAGCTTTGGAAGCGTGTCAAAGTAGATGGCAAGTTTTACCCCTGTGTCCTGATCCGTGAATCGAAAGCCTCGTTTCATACTGTAGCAAGCTTCTCATGTTTAACCTACGTGATGATGACGAAGGCAATCGTAAAGTGTGGGCCGGTGTGTGATACAGGACAAAAACGTAGGCTGTTGGAGAAATCTTTATCGGAACTGTCTAATTCACTATGGTTTTGTTATTGGGAACTGAGTATATGCCGTTGAGTGGGATCGACAACAAAATGCAACATGATCGCTGCGTCGAAGCCACAAAATCTGAATTTCTCAAACTCTGGGGATTCGGAAACAAGGATATCTCGTCGTTTGACGACAGGATATCCAGTTTGTTAGCGGGAGTAATATAGATGCAAAATTTAAACAACCAGTTTATACTAAATCGTTAAAAGCAATTGCTTTGTCCTCCGAAGGTGTGCATGTTTTTAGAGCCATCGATCGAGACTGCGTAGAGGATGCTCGTGCGTGGTCTCGGTACTGGTGGAGATGCGCTCCGTGTGAGGCATGCGCGCTTTGTTTAACTGATACGACGGTTGTGTCAAACGTGTGCGACAGCCAGCCTGGAAAAAGAGTGGCAGAATTAGTAGATCAACTTGACCGATTTATAGAACGAAACAACCAAAGGCTTACTTGTATATGGAGGAACACTCAGATTAAACTCGACGTGGTTCGGCTGCACGGGTTAATGCAATAAGTGACGATATCCATTATCAAAGTGCAAACTCCTTATTAAATGGGACAGACGAGTAAACCTTGTGCGTTATTCGTGTTACATTACTCACAGGTCGCGTTGCGCACGAACCTCTGAGGCAACATGTTGCGTGAACGCCACCATGGTCTGCACGTCACTCCCAGTGAATCTCAACTGCATATATATATATATATATATATATATCTATATATATATATATATATATATATATACTTATTTATTCCATTCTTATATACAGGGAACAATCAAAGAAATTTAGCGATGTAGCAATAAGATGCAGAACAATGTAGCTATCCAACCAACAATGATTACTGTTCACGCTTAAGCCACGGGGATTTCCTAGAGCGTTTACACGCAAATCCCGACTAGTCCCGAACCCTTCAGTCATGAACCGGATCCAAACCGTTTGCAAATGTGTGACACTTCGAAATCATTTCAGCAGCCAGTTGGAGTCACCTAATTGTTCGGACTAGCGCTTAAGCCGGCCGTTTATGCGGTCTAAGGGCTCGTCAAGGGGCGTATCA
>LOND01006221.1:22178-34039 GCA_014220965.1 Paragonimus kellicotti
CGCGACCATGAATATGGGTTGGGTTCGCATTGAATTCCCGGGAATATACTAGTCGGACCTAGAAGTACACAAAAAAGTAGGAGTGAACGGAAAATATTTTCAAAAAAACAAACCGCAACCAGCTGTGCTGGTTATGTCCGGTCTTAACAACCGAATGGAAGCCCAAGCGAACACCACGTACTTCAATTAATTTGCCCATCGTCGATCACGTCAAACCCTTGGTGCTTTTGTTTGTCTAGCTCATTTCATTCTGTTATCGCCCGTTGGAAAATCTGCAGCTGTTTTAAACTACACATACATGTTTGGAAGCTCTGACGGAACCTGGAATTTAAATTTTGAATATCTAATTTTAATGCGATTGCTTAACGAATAGCAGCTAATTTACTCAACTAGGTGATCAAGACCCGTTGACACCCACCTTTGACTCTAGTGTTCCGCAGGACGCACCCTACTCCTTATTCTTATTTTCACCGCATACAGCATCCGCGCTGGTTCGCTACACATTTTTATTCAGATATATTGACGATACGGAATCGGACATAAAACACCCGACTCGAGTATCTTCGCCTGCCCTACTGGACAGTTTATTTGAGCCATCAATTTGTTCGGATTTCCGCAGTTTGTCTTTTAACACATCTCGATGTGTTGACAGTTTGTTTTCGTGTCTAAAGGGGGACCAATAAGAGAAACTTTCCATTGAGTATCAATCCTGTGAAGCACGTGACGAAACTCTACCTCTAGTTCTTTTTAAATATCTAAGGATCGATTGAGCGACAACATGGCATAATCACTTCACGTTACTGATGCTCACGTCAGTAAAAAAGCGTCTAAAAGATAACTCATTCCACATCACTTAGGCAGTAGATTTATCAATGTTTGTGTGCTACTCCACCGGATGTATTGTTCACTAGTTTTCCTGGTTTGTTATCAAATGATAGTATATTCTTGTTAGGCTTCTAAGACAGTTATCACGTTGTGGTGAAAATCTCTCTGAACTGCTCGTTGACTCTATTGCTTCTCACTATTTTACAAGCTACAAAAAACCTGCACTTAAACTCCTGTCCGACACAACACACCCCCTTAATTTGGATCTCCCAAACATATCTTAACATCCTCCACTAGATCTCTTGTTCGCATGCATCCGGCCTTGTTTTTTTTTCTGTTGCCCATTAATGAGATCGAATTTTGCGCAAACCCAGCCTTTTACCCTTGAACTAATTACGAAATTAGATTATTAGAGTTTTTCCGTTGATACCAAATGCAACTGTTCACTGGTTGTTCCATAATTCCATTACGACTACTATTATTAGTATGTGACTCAGGCTTAGTTGAATTAATTGTCTTTCATTTGCTGAAGATGTGAAAAACAGAAAATTCACCTCTCGGAGTGCATGACAGTTACAGGTCAGTTCCGCAGACGAACACCAATAGTACAGTCAAAAGCAGATGATGACCCAAATAAATACAGAAGAAAACTTCGACCTGAAAGATGGTGGATCGATTTACATAAAGTTAACCTTTCTAGTACGAGATGAGGTTGCATGATTTAAACTTCTTGACAAGCACAGTAAATAGACGATTATTGCTAATCGGTTTAAGTTTTGAGGTAATGTAAATTGAACACCATAGCATCTTCTGATCAGGCTCAAAGTGTTGTGATGCGATAAGAAGAATCTCACACCTCGTATTCGGATAAACTTTCCAGCCAGTAATCTTAGAAAAAAAGCACTTGATTCGAGTCTTCCTCTTATTAGAGCTCGACATTTGTGCACGTCCATGTCGAAATCGGGATCTAAACTCTGGATCACACACTGGAGGCGGTCGCGCCTGCTGTAGAATCAATGTTGCAATGGTTAATGTAGTTCTCCTAAGAACGAGAACCTGAGTCCAAACCCCGGTCGTGATATGGATACACACTACTGACGAGTCCCAACAAGAACGAAACTCAAATCCAGCGTTTCTTCGAGAAAGTAGGGTTGAAATTTAGTTTAATACAGAATCTACGATCAAAAGTTAGTAGTACTTAACTCATAAAAGCCGAGCAAAAAAACAGGACAAAGTAGACATTAAACTTGTAACGGGTAAACGGTTCGGAACTTATTGTGTAGCGTGTAATGTGCATTCTAGTAAAACCCTGCTACTATTTCATTGGACCCCTAGTTAACGACCTTGCCGTTGACATTGTTATCATCGTCATTAGCATGGACAACAATACATCAGTGGTTCACACTGATGCGTATTTGCTAAATAAACACGTGAAATATTTACCCTGTACAGAAGGAGAAGGAAAAAAAAGAAAGGAGAGCGACACAACTACTAAAAATAGCTTTTTTATATTCAACACCGAGTTAAAAGTGAAAGTAAGGCGTCATCAGCAAGACAGCTTCCTTACGGCTTTCACTGCCCCGCGTCATTAAGTGCACTCACTTCACAGACAACTCGGCCAAACAACGACAGCATTCACGCCACTGAGCTCGATTAGCCGCCATCTCACCTAACGTCTCAAGCCACCGACTCTGTGAGTCGCGAGGGCCCCAGCCCGGGAGACGAACCCGATCTACAGTGGCCAACCCCTTCGTGAACGATTTCATTTGTCTACGCCAGGTCATCATCTGTCCACCTCGCACCTTGCGCCAGTCGGCCGCAGCGTCCGCAAACAGTGCTCGCCGTCGCAGACGACTAGTACATTGCCTAGTCATCCAAGTATATTCAAGTCTCCCATCAGGTGTGAGGTCCACACCGGCATTTTGTGAGTGCCGCAGACAGTCCTCCATTATTTCGTCTATGACGAAATTGAATAAAAATGGTGAAAGTGGACAGCCTTGACGTACGCTGAAGTATGAGAATAAAGCGTCGACAGTATGTTCACATACTTGGTCGGTACACCCCTACGTTTAAGCGACTCTAAAAGTGTAGATCGGTCTACCGAATCAAACGCACCTTTATAGTCGAGAAATAAAGTAATTGTTGGCTGGCGGTATGCATGACGCTGTTCCAGAATTTGACGAAATGTAAAAATGTGATCTATAAATCCCCGCCCAGACCTCACAATCTCTGCGCCTGCTGCCTAAAACTAGCGCTGGCTAAATACAGCCTACGATGAGGGAGCACCTGTTACACTCCCGCCATTATCGAGTGATGTGATGCTATCCCAAACCTGCCACCTAAACGAGACTTCGGCTCACCAAGGCGACCGACCTGGGCATTCATATCTCCGGCCAGAACGACTATATCAGAGCCATATGTCGACCGACGGCGACTTGTCTCTCTGTTCAACCTTTCAGTGTTCATTCTTCTGCTCGACTTTCGCATCTTAGTATGACTTTCAAGACTGTGTGCCTGCCCTTGCCACTGTTGGTAGGCCGTTGAGGAGATAGTCGAAATGTTTCTGTGGTTTGGGGGGTTATTCCAGCACTGCTGACGTGTTTGTTTTGATCACACATCGAGCCCTCGGATGGTTTTCACCATTTGGTCCTTTTTGTGATCCGTCCCTTAGTGAAGAGTTGGGTGCATGCTGAGGCTGTTATTGATGGTCCCGTTCGACCGCCACACTCGCCGTTGTGCCTCGGAACAAACAGGTTATCGACCACTGAACATAATGATCTTGCCTCACATTCGTTGATTTTGGTATGTCTTACGAGTGTCGATTAGCTGGATGGCGCAGTCTATGTTGATGGGGTCATGTTCCCCGCATCCAAGCTGATCGTTTTCCACAACGGACACTACAAAAATCACTGACGTTTGTGAGCATTGGCTAGGGTGGAAGCGACATGTGATTTGGGTTCGGGATTTACCAGCTGTGACGTTGAGGCCTGCTTCAGTGTGGAATTCCCAACTTCTTGACTTGAGTCCGGCGGATAATGAACACCTTTGATTGGGGATGCTCTGTGAATTGGCGATAGATAGAGACTAGTGATGCTCGTCATTCAAACCTCTCTTCCTCCCACTTGTTCTCCTCCTGCTATCTCGTTACATTACACAACCATCTTTTTGCCTTATCTGTTGTGGTGCGTGTGCTGGTTTGTGCAGCTAATCGCGTTAAGTGTGCTTTCGAGAGTAACACTCATATTTTCGTTCATCTTTATTTGGCTTGATTACGTTAACGTCAAACTTTGTTCCATTTATTGCAACCGGATACTTCCAGATGTTTCTTTCTGATTAGCCCCTTCTGCATGAAGGTTGTACATATCAAAATGCTCCGCTTTTCTCTAGGTGAAGATAGGACGCGCCTATCTGGACCAAGAGACCGGTCGCGAGTTGTCCGCCCCTCCAGCCGACTCTACTGTATTGCATCGCGTGACTGTTGTTTACGAGACCCTCCCTGGTTGGAACGAGAGCACGCGAGATTGCACCTCGTTTGACGCGTTGCCAGAAGCTGCCAGACAGTACGTTTTGGCCGTCGAACGTTTGTGCGGTGTGCCGATCCGTTGGATCGGCACTGGTGCCTCACGCACATCTATGATTGTCCGTTGGGCATGAAAACCTCCTTGTATGTAGTTCGTTACTGTGTACTATTTGGACTTCCGTCTTAGCTAGTCGATCGTCTATTCAGTTTTGTAATCACGAACTTAAATTGCGCCACATACTGTCTACTATGTGCCAGTCATTTTTCTCCATCTTACTCTAAATTTCTTCCTTTAATACACTTCCTACTTAATGTCTGTGTTATCTCTACTGTTGTCGTTCGATACTGGTTGCACGAGAAGGTATGGAGATAGTGGCACACAGACGGATGCCAAGTGTTAGGAATTGTGGTGCCTGGTGTCCACTATGTCCCATAGTGTCCAGACGGCTGGCTTCGCTCACTGACAACGTATACCTGATTCACAGCATCTTGTTCTGAGCCGATGTGCATTGTCTAGGCGGAATGATAAAAGAGCCCAAAAGCTGGGCGGTAGATCACAAGCAGGTGGCTGGCGAAAGATAATAGTGGGAAAATTGTGAATACGAATGTCACCGTTTTTAGCACGGTCTTCCAAGAAATAGTTTAACGTTAATATTTGTGATATACACTTTGATAAATTGGAATTTTTTCGTTCGATACATTTACCTGACACCTCACGCTCTTCGGACTCAGTTGCGCTCTCGGCGCTTTCATTACCAGATGCTTGTCACCATATGACTCACTCAGCCACATATCTGTTAGATATTGTTTGTCTGTTCGAACCTGAAAGAATTCCAGTCAAGTTCTGCATCTTGGGATTGAGGTAGTTCGCATCATTATGGTTGAACTGCCTTTAAATCAGGGTACGTCTGCCTAAAATTTGCACCTCCAGGCAGTTGACTACAAGTTGCTTTAACAACCTCAACATTTGAGGTTGGACATAGTTAGCAAGATTGCGCCACCTATTCTACTGATTCTCCGCTTACTAGCCCAGTATTATTGACTCCTACGCCATCCGTTTTGACTGTCAACTTAAACAATCATTTTCGATCTTTGAGCATTTGTCTTTTAAATTCGATGTAATGCCGACAGCTCACGTTGGTATGTTCTTTTATGTTGAGGAGCAATGTTGAGAGAATTTTTAATGGCGCATGACATGTGGTGTGAAATTCTCATGTACAATTAGATTGCCTTCTCCCACTCAGTTACTTTCCATTTTTGTTAAGCTCCACACGACCCTCAACGTGTAAAAATGTGGTATTCTGTCTGGTTGTTATATTGGCAAGCTGCCGTTCCGCCCCAGTGGTCGTTTGTCTGCCAGAGATCGCCCATGGGATTGCATACATCATCGGTTTGACTTCGTCGAAACGGAAGTATAGAATGTACCACATCTGTGATCCGTTTGCGCCATGGGAATTTCTGGACATTCGCTTGTGTTCATTTGGTTGTCCTATCGCTTGTACTTCGTATTCTATTAGCATCCACCACTGTTGAAGATATACAATCACAACTACCCATGACACGTGGGGCAACCGAATAGTTATGGCGTTTCATTACTACTGTTAAAAACCAGCCACAAAACCTACATCTCCCTCTCAAACTCCATCATACTGCCACACTGCTCCTACTATTCTTATGCAGACTCCAGTGACAGTATCGTCTAGCCGATCTAGTTTGTGGTTGTGAAGGGAATTTGTCATTGTCCCAACAAATTGCAAGGTTGCTGTCAACAGCAACGTATTAAGGTTTCATGAATCACTATACAGTGTTGATAAATCAGTAACTCATACTGGAGTATACTTTTGTGTTGTTAATACGAACCTAATGTAATCGACAGTAATTGCCAGTTTGGCCGCGTTGCGCTTTCCTGTTCGATTTCTCGACTTCCCCTACCAACTGTGTCTCCTTAGCCGGGACTGAAATGTAAGGTTGCGAGGGGTTCGTTGTTCAAACTACTTATCATATTCTGACCGACAATATGGCCTTTTCGGTTGCCGTTGATTAGTTTTTTTTAAAAGCAATGTACTCATCTATCCACTCAGTCGATGGAACACTTCAGAACTAAAACTGGACCAACCGTCCAACGCCTAACTAAACAACATCGCGTACTGTGAGCACGTTGTCCAGGTTAACATGCCAACACTTTTGTCTGACTGACCTTTCGAGTGTTGATAGTGAGCTTTTACAAACATCGTGGCCAGTGTGCTGTAAATGCATAACAAGCATTCCACTGTCGCTCCTCTGCACCTGGTTTTGCGGACCATCATACTCCAAGGTGGGTCTATTTCTCGTTCTTGTTGGGGCTCATACAGAGTTCCTAGAACTTTGTAATCTGTTAATGATCACTTCTGAATGTGAAAAAGTATGGACATTTGGATTCACAATATTTCCTCTTGTCATTTAAATGCCTGTGCTCAGTTTCAGAGCTTACCGCGAAGTGTCGTAAGCGATTGCCGATGCTTAATTAACCACGTCAGCAACGTGGCACCGGCATTATGCATGCTGGCATACATTTAGGCCGACGCAATGTTTCCTCAACAGTGAAAGCTGTTTGGTTTCGACCCGTCTGCTTGAGTGGTATCTGACCACAGGTCCAAAATCGAATATTCTTGTTGAGAATGTTCAACACCACTGGGACAGCTCCTTGGTTGACCGTAATCTGCTTTGTTTATTGCACTTGGTACAATACCTTATGTTTCAGTTGAGATTCTCCACATATATGATGGGGAAATTAAACGAGCCATCCTTCTGAATTAATTATTATTTCGGCACTCCGTTTACTTGCATCTGAGTTCCTGCTTCAGATGTACCGGAATTATTCTCGGACTGTATTGTCGAATTTACATTGACCCAATCAAGTTATCCTATTCAATCTTTTCACATTGGTTATACGGGTTATGATTGGTAGTAGAAAATTATATCTCCTCGTGAACAACACTCATTAACTGGCCTTCATAGATTCAAAATAGGTTCGTTGTGACCTATCTGTCTTCTGGTTTGCGTTTTCTTATTCCTTCCTACCCGGCGGAAGACTGACTGATCTTGATTATGACGACGACAAATTTTCAAGCAGTACAAACGTTCTTTTCCGCTCTGTTACCGACTCCGGAACGCGCTTTGCAGTTAAAACGAGTACTTCCATAAGATCGCTGCCATCTTGTAGACTAGATGTTGGATGTTGATGTTATAGAGACTGTTGACCGGATTGTGGATGTAGTGAGTTGCATCAGCAATGGGGGAAGTATAAGAAATGAAATGGAACCTCGTATTCCCAATGCCACGACGATATTCGCTAATTTAAGTTATCTGAAGCTTAGGAGTCGCGTATATGAGGCTAATGAGGGCTATTTTTTTTACAAGGCATAGGTGTTGTGGTGTTGAATTTTTGGGTAGGTATATTTCGAAAGGGACCGACTGGAAAGTCTATGGGAATGCGACAGCTGCGATCAATTGTGGGTGATGTTCAACTTGAAATAGACATATCTGTCCAGTAGATGAGTCTCTTCCCTTTGTCTCTTTCTTCTTGGCTACAGTTTTTTAAAGTATTTTCTACTTGGTTGAAATGCTGAACGATCTTCTGGTGTTGTGACCACCGATGTAGATGTAATATGCCAGACCATCAAATGTTCGAACAGCCTTTGCGCATGGTTGAATTAACTTTCTTGTCATGTTCCCAGTCAACGAAGCTGACTTCCTAACATTAATTAAACAGTACGTACAACTCATTAAATACTTCGTTATCGTAAGCCACTACCATATAGTTTATTTTGAAGGATAATTTACGCAGCTTCATTCGAAGGAAGAACAAACGGTAACAAGAAATTTTTTAAAAAAAAGAGAAATTCAAAGCAAGCTATCTGTCAAATGTAGGGCGGTGCATGGTTAACAACACAGAAAAGTTGGCACGTTCTTCTACGAGAGTGGCAGACGTCATTAATTTCTGTCATCAAATGAAATTTGTGTAGTATATTAACAAGAAAAAAGGACAAATAAAACAAGGAGCTTCTCAGAATCAAGAGGTTTTCAAGGCACAGGGGTGCTATCGACAGTCAAGGCTTACGCATCGTGACGGAGAAATGCCATTCATAGTCAAACAACTGTCAGAAGGTAACAACAATCAACGTCAGATTCTCAGCATCAATGTGTCATGTTTTCAGGAACCTAGAATTGTCAGTAGGCATAAATCATTGACTGCGTAGGAGGACAATCTCAATCGAAGGATTGCATTGCTAGATGACGGATATATGATACCACGAAAAGTGATGATCACAGGTAAATAGAGAATAGTCTACGTCACGGCCCATAGTATAGGAGGGTCGACTGAATGGCGACATTATGAGAGTCCTTCCCGTACTTCAGAACCTCGTCTGGCCAGGCACATTGGCTTCGATAATCGTCGAGTACCACAGCAGCGCCGTCACGAACTGCGATAACTATCTGGTTTGATGAACGAGCTCGCCGTTGGTACTCGTAGCTCCACAGAGACCGCGTTGCTCAAATTACACAGCCTTCTCGCTGTATCCTTGGCCGCGCGGTTTTGCTGAGCACAACGCATATCGCGAGTGATTCAGCACGATTGAAGAATATGGGTGATGGCTTTCTGGTTGGTGTGTCTTTGGGAAGGCGGAGCCACTGCCGGACAAACTGGCAGAATTGTACAGTCCATAGCTTTGAGCGTGTTTCAGTGGATTCGGCTCAAAACTATGGAGTGATTCATCTCTGGGATCAGAAGCTGTATCAGAAAATAAGGGCATCGATGGGGCTTCATGGGCGTTTTCGTTGTTTTATCCAACCTCGTACGAGGCTGCATTCGGTGATTTGTGAGTGCTTTAATTTTACAGATGAACGGGATACCGAGATAAGGTCACCGTGTCAGAGGCGTTTAGTGAGTGGATAATGTCTGGGCCAAAATTAATAGACTCGTCAGCTATAGCAGTTGCTGTTGTACTTATGGTCGTCACAGGTGGTCATGAAGTTAATCTTTCGTGTGTTGATCTTCAGTCCGGCGGCTGCAAGCTTCTCGGAAAGACGTGTCGGGTTATCGGCCAGAAAGATTAGATCGTCGGCATAGGGGAAACCACTGACTACTTTATCGTGAAGCTGATAACCAACCTCCAGTCGAGATGGAGCTAACACCTCATCCATTTCTAGGGTGAATAACACCGGTGACAGTGGGTCACCCTGACCGACACCACGCTGTGACCGGAGGACTGGGCGTTCGAGCATGGCGATGGCGTGAAAATTCCTGCATGAAGGCCGAAGGCAGTCGCTAGCAATTCACCGTTGTATGAGAAAGCTTCGCTAATGAACTGCAGTTGGGTTCTTTCCGTTTGAGCTAAACAGCAAAACCACTTGGAGTGCTCAACAGCTTGGGACTCATTAACCAACGTTATCTTGTTGATCGACCGTATAAGCAGAATTCCCACCCAGACAACAATCTGTGAAGCGTTTGTTTGTAAACAGTTTTCCTGTCCAACGGACGCACTCTACCAATGCCCAACGTTTCCACACCTGCAGCACGTGTTACCGGGATGTTCCATGTTGCTTATCTTCACAAGTTTTAACACCGTGAACCAGTTCTTCCATCGTTGTCTGGGGTTCATTCAGTTCGCTGTGCTAGTTCGTTTGTCTTCACTGACCGTCTTGGGGTTCTCAGCTGTCTGTCGACGAGCATCGTCCACATACGGTTCCAAAGTCAGCAGACTGACGAGTTGGTAACTTTTGGTTGTCCCCTGGCTGACTTTAAAATGCGTTGGACGTCCCAAGTGTCGAACAGCTGCAGCCACGGTATATTAATCGGCAATCGCTGTTACGGTACCAACTCGTCATCGAAAAACGCGCCTCACACAGTTTATTCAGTGAATCGTCAAGGATGGCGTATGTTTCAACGACATGGCAAACACTAGTTTGCACGTAATACTATTAATAATAATGTGGCGAAACGGATGTCACTGACGACCTTATGTGTGGAAAACGACGTGTTTCTAGACTTCTCTTCAATTTTTTTAAAACTGTTCGTTCCCAATTACTTCCGATTATCCTAGACGTACGTTCGCCCGACTACCTATGAGTAGTATGGTCCAGCTGACCTGTAAAAGCACTCATTCTGGAATCTCACAATCGGTCTACTAGAACGGGAGCATCAGTTAACGTAACTGCAGAGTAGAAGGCAGGACATGACAAAACAAGTTTGACTACTCGTTTTCACTGTAAATAGCGCCACTCTGCAGTGAATCCAATATTAAACTTGTTTTCTCCTGGCCCTACAGGCTATAAGTTAACGTCACACCAATAACACTTCAGAGGTTGTACACTAAAAATAATCGGGCAGGTCTGTGTGACGCGATATTAGCAGTGCTGTGTTGTCTTGACACAAACAACGTTATTGTATGCAGTCGCTGATGATAGTAGGGAAAAGTCACAAATCATGAACTCTGAAACTTCGTTCTAACATGTAGAAGCGATATACTTATCCGTAATCTTCGGTCGATGTAGTAAAGATCAATCAGGACGAAACACGAATACTAACCTTTGCATGGGAGATAGAAATCGGTTCTGCTTATGCTCCAACATTGCCTGTGTTCCCTAATTGCGCACGTCCAAGTTGCACGTCAGCCGGGCGTATATCATTTCTGACCAGGAAGTTCATTAATAAGATTCTCACTTATTGTGCTATCTTGACGTGGTGGTCGCGCTTGTGCAGTGCATGCATCCGGGGGGCTATGTTACCAGGACTTCCGTCCTTTCAGGCGCAACCTTGTGAGACAGGTCAAAGGGGAGTAATCAGCCCAAAAGTAGATGCACTCGTTAGGCTGCTTGTCGCGCTATCCATCGTTTGAGTGCTTAGGTAGTGAGGCACGATTCTATGGGCATACAGCAGAACTATTTTTATAGTTGCGGCACTGCTGTCTTCCGTATCAGGAAGAAGGGGGTTAGAAAAGGTACCCTCAAACAAAGAGCACTCCGATCGCCCAACGGTTGACCGTGACCGCCGGCGTATTATCCAATACGGTCGAAAAACATCTGATATCACCCAAAGCCCGATGTAGCTTCGAGTACATCCACTGCGCGCAGCAGTGCTCAGAATCAGACATCAATGTCTTATTCACTGCGCCCTCGGGCTAGGCAAGCCCCTCACTGCCAAGTGAGTCAGACTTTTGAGTCATTGGCTCCGGGTAGGGTCCCCCAAGAAAACCCTGTATCCTGTTTTGCGGGCAAATTTTTGTGGATGGGTCCCCAAAGTCAATCTCCTCCCATGGCATAAACGACCGGGAAGTATCAGAAGTTATCGCACTCACCTACAGTGACATTACTAACCCAATGTTAGGGCGGTCGTTTCTTCCCGTCCGAAAACCGCCTCCGTCCTGAGAAGGAAAAAAATGATAGGCTCAACCCGACTTAGCGGCACCATCCAGGGCGGTCGAGCGGTGACTGATCCGTCTTTTTTTTCTAACCGTTCGAATCTTATTCCGTTATG
>LOND01006228.1:9873-21603 GCA_014220965.1 Paragonimus kellicotti
CACTGCATGACATACACATGTACAGCAAATGAAAATCTGCGAACATTCATTCGACAGCAATGGCAGGTAAACTTAATTTCGGGTCGGGGAAGCCGGTGGGAGCGATGCAAAGGATGTGATTTACTCGGTTTGCAGTGAAGTGGAACTTTACACAGGAAAATAAGGTCCTTTCTGAGACGTCTAATTTCAACAAAGAAGAGATTTGAAAGTTTTAAGCGCCGAGAGAGATCTCAACGGCAGGGGCGCCTACTCGCTTTGTGCGTGACATTTGTACAATTTTCAAGCGGAGGGCATCATGCCACAGATATCGGGGAGCATCGTAACCGTTGATTTTAAGAAATGAGCGAACAGTTTAATAGCACTGTTTTTGGGAAAAGTTTTTGTTAAGACGCCTCGGGGATCTGAACGGCTTATCCAAAGGGAATCACGTCAGCCAAGTAAAGCGTGTGCAATTTGAAGAATATTACAAGCCCAGTTTGACTGTTGTCCCAGAGATACCTTCTCGACAGAACGCCGGCGAGGGTAGACGTTCCTAGTTGATGCTGCCGCTTGAGACACCAACACGTTTGCAGGACCTTGTATTTTGCCGGATTAAGTGGGAGGCCCTACTTTTGAGACCACGCGTTTGAAGAATCAACATATTTCTGCAGAATTGCGCGGTTCTCGTCTGAGAATATTGTGCGTTACGATTTGGTTTCATCTGAATGAGAGAAGACAGTAAGATGACGGGTGTTCAGGTGGTCTTAAATGCACGGTATAAATAGCGACAGCCCGAAAATTGAGCCTTGTGGGGGGTCTCAGTTCAACCGTGTGGTAGCTGTAGCACGTACCTTTCATACGAACAAAAAACAGCTACCTTGCAATTCATACTGATCTACTCGGAGACAGCTATGTCACTTCAGGTGATCTCGGAGTGCTCCACATACTATGCTCTCCCGGACTTTCCGCAAAACTGAGGAAAGTTCAATCGACCCTTAGATATCGGGTTAACTCTAGTCCCCGCCCTTATAAACAGAAGAGATTACCGCAAACTGCAAACCAAAAGTCACGCTGGCTGCTTCTATGGAATGAGTACACAGTTTGAGAGGAACGGGGGCTAACATTTTCACGCAAGTATTGAAAAAAGACTGTTAGACTTCTTCGGCTTCCGAAGACCCGTTGAGGTTGGGTATCTCGGACATCTTCATGATGGCATTCAGTGTAGAATGTAGAACTAACTACCGGCGAGTGAATAGAAGACGTAGCCAGGATAGCCGTTTAGTAAAGAGAGCAATTATTTGTGAATAATCGGTCATACTGTGAGCAGGGAACTTCAAAAGATCTTGGGTTGTCCGTTGAAATTTAAGCAAGAAACGCGAACTTGAGATGTGGTAGGTTAAGAAGCAAAAAGGTAGGGAGAATTGGGGTTGGATAAACGTAGGACTGGGGTGGGGTTGATGAACTCACCTGCCAGAGCGGGCAAGCGAATCTCAGCTGTCTCGTTTTGTTGTAATCGGGGAATTTGTTGGGTGAGGATCAGAAATAACAATTCGAACATTGGCACTGCATGACCGCTGAGGCCAAGAGCAGCTACCGGCTTTATCAAGGATACCATCAATATCTGCTTAGTCAATGGAGAATCAGTCGAGTTGCACAGGTAGCGTGCTGTGTGAGACCAAGCTTTTGAGCTAGACGGACGAATGAGAAAGGAGGAGACCATGAATGTCTCGCCAAAGAAGCGTCAAGCTTCTCGCTTGGGAGTTGATTTCCGTTGGGATCATATTATTTGTATAACCACGGCTAGCCGAACGTGACAAAGCAGACGGCAGTAAGAAATTACGTGTGAAGAATGTTGGATAGCGAAAACCAATCAATTGAATACCCGGATAATTGTATCATATTGGACGGTGTAGAAAATAGACAGGTAGATATGACAAGACAACCGATCACATGGGTAGAGGAAGATACTGACTGACATAGAGAATTTAGCTTCCCCCAATCCCGCCAGTTTCGTCATCCCTGTGAAGTACCTTCCCCTGCAAGCGAACTTCAGCGTCAGGGATACTGAGAGTCAACCAAATCATCTTAACCACCACCAGCATAGGTCGGTGAACGTCACAGAGAAACTGGATCTCCAGAAGTTTGAACATGAGGTTTCATGCACTAGCATACTCGAAGTTTCATAAGTTGACCTCAAACGACTGATTGGAAATAATCATAGTTGATGGTCCTCCAAGTTTTGGCATGCAATCCTATTCTCTCTGAGGAAAGCAAAGATGTATACGTTTGTGCAATTGGTATATGCTCCCACTGATTGTGTTGTAGTGACGTGGGAATTTCACCGGCCTCCCTGCGGTACGACGTGCATGATGGTTCCAAAACTCACTGTCGCATATTGTAACGAGTCCACTAAGAAAGTCCGCGTTATGAATGGTGTCTGATTTTGTCTGTATATCATAGGACCCTGTAGCGCGAACATGAACCACATGCACTTCCAGTCTGCCCGCTTATCAAAAGCAGATCCCTAGCCTCTCTAGCTAACATGCGTGTCTTTGCTGTCTATGGCGATATGGGGGACTACTTGTACATACCGCCCAATAAATATTCGGGCTCCGCTCTCAATGGCCACTTGTATTTCTCCTTCGGCAAATTCGTATCTGGAAAAAGTGACTTAGTATGCCGTGCACTTGAATGGTGAGCCCGTTGGAATAATTTTTTCTCAGGTACGTCTTGTTTAGCTGTTGGTTACCATTTCCACATATTTCGAGTTTATTCATGTTCGAATCAACTTACTTTCCATTATCTGTTCTATAATGGAGACTCAAACCCATGTTTTGCCAGACTTTTCGATCAGTAATAGCCGTAGCATTCCCAACTTTGCGCGGGTAGAAACCACGTTTGCGCAACGACAAACTGAAGAGCTAACTCGTCTTCGCCACGTAGTTGTAGCGCTTTCAACTCACGTCATTGAGGAGATGGATGATATTTCAGAGGTACGGACCATATAAAACCCTATACGCAAATGAAACTGGTTGCAACTGGTGGCGCTGGTTTATCCGACAGCGAGCGTTTTGATCAGCTCCTACTCGCGACTGAGCAAAGCGACTACTCTCGGTCGACAATACAGCGACCGTTCAGTGTTGCGAGCGCCTCACCAACCGCCGCCGGCCATCAATCCTTATCATTGCTGGTATCATGAGCAATTTGGCAAAAACGCTTAACAAAGTTGTCAACCATAACCTTTTGATTTAGTCTGCAAATAAAGCGGTCAAATCCTAATGGCCGCCGACATAGTTTACCCGAATAGTCGTCAGCTTTTCTTAAGCGATTACGAGTCGCGGATCCGTTATCTCATCGACACCGGTGCTGACGTCAGCGTAACGCCAACTGATGCTCATGGCTTGGACGGGCCGACCACCTACAGTCTTTGCGTGGTCAACAAACGCATTAGCAGGGTTTTTGGCTAGCGATCTCCCACAATTAACTTCGGTCCTTGTGAACTTTTCTGCTGGATCTTCACGACCGCCGACGTCCAGATGGCAGCAGTCACCATCGATGTTCTTCAACATTTCGATCTTCCGGTAGACCCCAGAAAGCGCCGTCCACTAGAACAAACTACGGAGCTCACCGCTTCCTAGATATTGCCAAAAAGATTTTCTTCAATCATGTGTATCGGAACTCTAAGAAGTTAGATTCGTTTAACTTGCTAATCGATAAGTTCCCGGCTTTTTTCCCACAGTCTTGACCATTCATGGAAGCATAGCAAACTTCTGATCAGAGAAGTCAGAAACAGTTTTTTACACAACGTATCTCTCGAGCACATTTCGCTGCATCTCATCAGGTACATACTGCAGTCTATGGGTTTATATAGCAAATGGAAGCCACCCCTCTGCGTACAGAAAGACTTGTTCGTCAGTACCAGATTGCCCTGGTAACTGATGTGTATGGATGTGTGTGAGTGTGCGTGTGTTTGTGTGGTTGTTGATTTTGTTGTTTAGCTTCACAATGTCCATTGAACTTTGCTATATAAACCCACAGACTGCAGTATGTACCTGATGAGATGCAGCGAAATGTGCTCGAGAGATACATTGTGCAAAAACTGTTTCTGACTTCTTAGTCTTCATCTTTGTCTGTAGTCACGAGTTTCACGCGGCACTACATTGTTATCGCAGGCTCTCCGGTAATCGCCAGAGCTTGTAGGTTGGCACAGTTCAAGCCGAAGCACATGCTTGAACATGAAACCATACGCTGGTCCAGCAGTTCCCTGTGCCTCGCCACTCCAAACGGTGACGAAGGTGTAAAGGGACTGGGAGTGTTCTATTATAGGATACCTTCAACCGAACGCGTCTTCATCCAAGTGACAATAATATCAGCTTCGTGTTTTACATAGATGACGTTAGAATACGGTATTTTGGGCCCAGTACGAGACTTGCACTGGGCTTAAAGCTCGGAGAACACACGACCAGTGTAGTTTGGCGCATCGCAAACTGCACTTCGAACGTCACGTTTGCGATCTCCGATATCAGCAGGTCTGTGCGGTTTCCGGTCAGGGCTACACTGTGAAACTACGTCATATCTGTTGTTTCGTATGTAGACCTACGCAGGGAAGGCAGGGCGTTTAGGGGTTGCGAGGCTTTGAACAGACTTACATTAGTGTAAGCTGACAGCCTGTAACACGACCATCAAAGTAATATGGGCGGACAGCGAGTAGAAACCGTTTTTTATTTGGCGGCTTCAGACGACGTCCTAAGTGGGGTGTCATTCAGTAGGGGTGAGGATGCACCAACCTGGTCGTGTAAGACTGATTCTGATCCTGGGGTGCTTCGCTGGTTGGAAGAATCGCTTCCGGTTTTTCCATTGGTGGAGCGATTTTCACTGAGGAGTTACCAGGGGAGTTATTAATAGTGGTTTGGGCGAGAAAAGTCTGCACTGTGTGTGCTCGAAGGACTGCTCTTCTATCCGATATCCGGTAATTTCGACAGAACCAGCGTAAATCTCTATGTTCTGTACAGACCCTGAAGAGAACGTCAGTTAGACTTGAGCAATTTGTATGACACACCACTTTTTCGATTTTGATCCTATGGGTTGTCAAACTTTAATCTTGGCACATGAACAACAATCAGGCTGGAGAATGTGTGTCAACAAGATGGGTGATTTTTTGTATTCTGACAAGGGCCTACCTCGCCCATCTACGCTGAAGCGATAAAAAGTGCAGCGATCCCAGCTGGTCTTGGTCGCATGAGTCTTTCACACTCAAAATAAACTGTGTGACAATTTTCTGTAACCCTTCCAAAAACGTTAATGTCCCTCATAAAAGATGGCGACCAAGATTTGGTTCAGAACTCTACGTATAACAAAGTGAACGTCGCTGGACATAATAATATCAGCAACAACATTAAAGGTATATATTGCTCGGCGCATCTCTGAGAAGTACGCTTGGGTGAGCACGATTACTGCGGATAATCGCAGGCGGTACAACGATAAAAATGATCCTAAGAATTATACAGCATGACAAACGTGAAATTCGTCAACGAACGAGGTTTGCTCACAGAGCAAAGAAGTGTTGTTTACAAAACACTGACGCACACAATAGGAACAGAAATAGTTCGCGTGTCCCACAGATTGTGCTCAAAAGATGTAGAGTTGTAGTAAGCTACCTTTTGCAAGATTATGCAAGAGACGATATTTTCAACGCACCTTGCTACCGTGTTTTTGCTCCGATTTTGGCTTCCGATTGTGTGAGTGGGGTACATATCTTTCCAAGCCTTTAGTTCATACTCGTATCTGTTGTCTTCCTTTACAGGACAATCTTTAGAACTCTTATTTCAGGAGAACCCTGTCCCTCGATGTCCCTACGTTGCACAAAGTTGACTCATGGGCGTAATGGCCAAAATAGTTCAAGGTCATGCCAGAAAGTGCGTCCAAAAGCACCGTCAAATGGTTTAACTCCTACTCGACGTAATTAGCGCCTGAAAAATGCAGAAACAAATCAGCTTGAACGAGAAAGAACTAGAAACTCTAAAACCTTGCGAACAAGTAACCAGGCTGCAGCGTATTACTTGGTAGATCGCTGGAAATCTTCCGGTCAATATGGGGTCTTGCGCGTCCATTCGCCGCAGACTTCCTTGCATAACAAGTGTTCGTGAGAAGCGGATGAAGAATGCAGTTCTACATGTTAAATGGTAAAATATGGAGTGGTCACATTTGCTATGACGATAATGTGTTTGTGCTATTTTTGGTCAAAGACCTTATACGATACTGATGTGTTTATCAGTGCAGAAAAAAGACATGTTGCGATATGTTAACATTTCGTTTACTCTCATCAGTCGCAAACGTAAAACATGCGAGTTATATACGACGCACAAATAGGGATAGACAGAGGTATGGACATGCGTACGGTCACACCGCGTATTAAGCCATCGCCACCATGGCAACCTTATGGGTTGCTTCCAACCACTTTTGTGCACAAAGCGTCGACTGATGACTTCCGACCAATATTTGTTCGCTAAGAATCAGTTGCTTGGGACTTTGACGGTATAACAACTATTCGAATGATTTAACTGGGTCAACCTGGTGACCTGTTATCATGAGGTGTCTGGCAATCGATGATGCGGGGCTTCGAGTGACGGATTCACCGGTTTCAGATTGTTGTGTCATGAGCTGTTTTATCTAGTTCGGGACGTGTTCTATCACTCTCTGAGGTGGCTGTCTGTCTTTTATGCTCATGTAAACGTCACAGTAATTGCAAGTCAACTGATAGACAACGTAAGAGATAGAGCGCTTAGAAAAACCGTGTTCACGATTGTGTATAACGGGTATTTTTGTGCTTCGGACCAAGCGTAATTAGGCAGCTGCGTACGTACGGGATAGGGCACATTGCAATTTGTGCTTGATGGCGTTTACCAGATGATCGCCTTTCGATTTTAAAAATGAAAATAAATAAAAATAAATGAAAAATGGAAATAAATGCTCGAGCCACCTGCACTGTCTGATTGATATCCCTCATCATGGCGTGAATGTTTGTGAACATTCCAGAAAATCAGTTTGCCAGTGACTTTTTCCTCAGCGGTGCTTGTCACACCTGCGGCTTATCAGCGGTGCAAATACGCCTGGCCCTATGAAGCAGGGTTTGATCAAACTTCGCTTGTATGCTATCAGGGCAAAGCTGGAGAACTGAAGATATTGTCCGCCCCATGTTGCTTTGCGATGGACCGATCGCTGTAATGTCCCATCCTCACGCCTAGTGATGAGTACATCTAAGAAAGCTAAACTGCCGTTTGATTCCCTTTCATGAGACAAGATAAGTTCGACTGGATGGAGTTAAAAAGGTGACTGCGCTCACCTGAACGTACCTCTCTCAGACGCGTTGAGAAATATACTATTATTATTATCATCAAAATGATCAGTACCCGTAAATATGTAAATATCATCATCATTCCGTTTGTGCACTGAGGCTTCGACATTATAATCAAGGATGTGTCGTCCGAATCATTCCAAGAAGATGTCGGCTAATGTTGGGCCTAACGGACTACCCATAGCCACTCCGTCTACTTGTTTATAAGAAAGCCCTTCAAAATTGAACCTGACATTTTCTGTACACAGTAAAATGAGATCCTTGAGATATTCAAGTGTACTACTTATATTACAGTTTTGGCCGAACGTAACATCACATAAAAACTCAACTGTCTCACGAATAGGAATGTTCGTAAGAAAGGGAATCAACGTCAATCGAATAAATAGTTTGTGAACTCACCGTCACGCGTTCTAATGCCTCTGCTGGTGTAAAAGTATCCTTAAGACAATGGGGGTAACGTTCTACGAATAGGGTTCAAAATTTCAATCAGTCATCAAACAACTTTGTGTTACGCTGGACTATTCATACACAAAACCGGTCGCAGAGGTGTTCCATCATTGTATATCTTTAGTGCCATGGTTTCTCTGTGCCAGTTGGCTCCATGCACGTATACTGATTTTGAGATCTATGGCCGCACAACAGCAACATCTGGAGTTGACTCGCTATTCGCTTTCCCAGCAGTGCCATTTTCAATCGTCTTATCCCCCTCCAACTTTCGATGATCCTCTGGAATGGTATTCATTTTCGCCACATAATCGTCCTTGATTACGATGACAACACCAGAACCGGCCTTAGAGACATCAAGTGCCTCATTGCATCCTACTTTTCCACGGCTTGATGGTATTCCCGTTTCAGACAACACTGCTGGTCAACAGGAGCCAACGAAAGTCAATTAGAATTTTGCGCGTAACCCAATCGTCTCATCAGATGATGTGGCCGACAGATCATTCAGCCGGTCGTGCATATAGTCGAAACGCACTCGCGTGTTCAATTTGTTAACTTCTTTGGGTGGTAGTTTGAACTTCAGTCCAAGGGAGAGGACATCTAGCTGCGTTTTTGTGAACTGAGTTGACGAGAGATTGTGTACATGCTTTAAGCCGTCACTAGGAAATACACTCATATTGGCTGAGCGTGAGAGATAGCTCCTTAGAGAACGAAGAGTTCTAATCTTGGTGTTACGAACGGTTTCTCTGGAAAAGTTTTCAAACTTGATACGACACACCAATGATATTTGCTTATGTTGGTTGATGAAATACACAATGCTATGAAGTAGTTGTTGTAGTTTTTTGGATAAATGGATAGCTGTAGCAGCATCAACTTCTAATTATGAGTAGTACGGAGTTTTGATGTCACAGCTTTGGATAGCTCATGTTGAACCATCGGCTAGAGATCGCGGCTTTAAGTTGATATAGCGCTCGCCGTGCCTTCGTCGCAACCACGACATATGGGACAGACGGATTGAACGTACAAGTGGCTTTACTACTGAAATCCTTCGTTTGCTGTTTCGCTGTCCTTGCGATTGGCACTCCGTGTACCTCCCTTAGGTAGCTGGGCTTCGGACGAAGATCATCAGAGAAGACACGACATTTTAGGACGTTCAGCAATACTTCAAACTTTAAGTTGCATTGAAAGATTTCTTAGATGTTCCTCGAGTTCGGCGTACATCTCAACAGGTCTATATCATTTGCATAGAATTAACATGGACTAACCGGGTTGCTGGTAAGTCATTCATATATACCAGGAGGAGCAGAGAAAGTAAGATGGATCCTTGTGGTACGTCACTCGGGGAACCTGCGTCAGAAATTACCCGGCACTCACAATCTACACGACCCATTGGTTAGAAGTGTCTGGATTCACCAACATATTGTAGATGACATTCATGCTTTCAGCAACTTCCAACCTAATAACCTGTAAATGAAAGGGTCAAAGGCTGTCTGGGAATCTAGGTAGAACACCTGAACCGCCTCTGCCTTACCCAACTCTTTCACAAGAGCGTCAAAATCCTCAGTGGATCAGTAAAAATAATAATACTGATGTATGTTTTCTCTCAACGAGTTTGTGAGACACACGCTCAGATGTGCGCGGTCATGACAGTAAGACAAGTCCAACAACTGAAAAAGGATGTCGATGGACCCCCAAAATTCTTTGTTCACAACAAAGGATACGGAGTCTCTCTCGTAATACGCATTCGAAAACTTGGCTAAGAGCAGTGGTCAGGTTCACTGATGAATAATTTCCAACGGACGGTCGAGAACCATCTCCGAAGAGAAAAACTGACAACAAGAATAATGTGTAATTTTCAGTGAACATGTGGAAAACTTGGAGCGCGGTGGAAGCAGAAAGGCACTGTCAACACAGATATATAGCACGTACGTGATGTGACCAATGTGAAGATCCGTCGACATAAAGCGCCATTGGAGGAAAAGGAACTGCCATCTACAAATATCGAACGCGCCCACTACTAAACAAAAAGTTTGACCAGGTTTCCTTCAAAACATGTGACGTTGCATCAGCTTGCCATTGCCGGGTCTTACATGAACCAACATTCCAGATAGGTCGAGAGCATGCAAGAAAATGCGCTCCGCTGATTAGTCAAAGGGTTTCGCCATCACTTGATGTACGTAGCGTCAGAACAATACTGAAATAAACTGGTTGGGACGATGGAGGATTTGAAACGGTAAAATCTGGCGAACATCTCAGCGGACTCATGCGCATTTCTCTTGCGGTTGCTTGAAAACGTTGGGAACGTGACAATCTCGTGAATCGTTTAGCCGGTAAGTGATTTCCTGTTTCCGTTCGTCGTTGAAGTTTTCTTCACATAGTGCATATTTTTCGGGGCAAGGATGAAACGCAATTTTACATGTTAAGCAGGAAAAGGTGAATTGATTATTTTGCGTGTGACGAAAAATTCAGAGGTATTTAATTTTGCAGAGGCTTCTGTGCGATATTAATACTTTTGTGCCGGTTAAGGAAATATATAACGCTGCCAATTAAATGTTGTATCACATAGAAACGATAGAGGATCGAACAGCTACTTCTAGATTGTGATTGCCACTGAGGTTAAATGTCAGTTTGTTTTATACGGCTGACGTGTCAATCGAAATTGATGTGTTATTACACCCAATGGTTGTTAGGTGGTTTACGAGGAAGGTTTGAGGCGTTTGGAGCAGCACAATGGGTCACACGAGACAATAATGTGATCGTTAGAGCTATACGGGCGGTTCATATTTTAATTCACAAGGTTTTATGCATGCACAGCTTTTGTACGATGGTCAGCATTCCCTTAGTACCGACTACCATGAATTTCAACGTGAAAGCATGCCCAGTCGAATGGATCATAAGCTCATATATCAGGCAAGCATCCCTTGTGTTCTCAAGTGCATTGTTTCGAGCTCGTTTGTGCTGCATGAGGCTTGTGAATCTCCTTTGTCGAATATATGCATTCAAAGTCACATGCTTGCGCTGGAACGCTGTCCTGACCCTGGGACGAACTCAGCTTTGACCCCCTTCTCCGACTAGCTTACTAGGAACGTTTCATCCTGTTTGACCTTGCAGACTGTCAATGTAGCTTTCCTATACTATATCGGCGTTCTCTATAAGAACTGGTGGGTTCCAGGTAACTCCATCAGCTTCCACTTCTAGTTTATTGTGGCCATTTGTGAGAAGAAATTTGGTTTCGACTAGAGGTGGAACATTTGAGTGAAAAACAAACCCTCACCTGATCACCCTTATCCGAGCGGTGTCGCAGGCAGTACGTTTGTGATGTGACTGCTGTTGAGAGTTATGAGTGAGCCTAACGTTGACGTTCCTTCGCGGTGTCTTCTGGCCATGCCAGTAGACTGTGCTGTTGTAAACTGGTTGACAAGTTTGAACAAATTGTGACCAAGACCTTTGCCACTAACACATCTCAATGGCCAATTAACGTCGAAAACATTAAAATCCCCCGGAACTTGTAGGCGGAAGCCAAAACGATATACCTTCTCGTCTTCCTCTGCTGTTGCCAGTGAAATTTGACTCACCTCAAAACCATCAACAGCAGTCCCACCTAAAGTAGTTGGGCGGTGGTTTAAACACGCATATAACTGCAGCGGAAGTTTACAGGCATATGCTCTGTGGATCTTCAGATCAGCAGCGTGACTTTAATGATCGTGATACCATTGGAATTGGCCCGCTTGTGTCTGAGGTCTGTTCCTTCCAAGCCATGTTTCCGCTTGCAAGCAAATACCGACGGATTGTATGGATGTATCCAGCGAATCTCCTTTGTGGAGCAGGCTGCGTACAATCACCAACATATTTTCCAGCTCCGGCGATCTGACGTTGTGGTTACACGTTGATGTTTTCCGAGGAAGTCCTCGTGGGAACGGTCAGTTTTGTATATATAATATAATATAATATAA
>LOND01006229.1:13587-24281 GCA_014220965.1 Paragonimus kellicotti
ATGCGGATGATATACTTGGCGCGTGTGTCTCCGAAATCCTGCCTTATCTGTTTATAGGTAAGGACTATCTTTGCATTACTACTACTTCGTATATCATAATGTGGTCCACATATCCACATGTTCAGCTGAAGGGCTTTATTTTTATAACAGAATAATAGATGTTTGTCAGGAGTACCATGGGCGCAGTGTAATTTAGTACATGTTCAGCATGTATGCATGTCCTCCTCGGCGTTGATTTCGAATTTGTGTTAAACTTGCACAGGTACATTGTCGTTTTAACGTACTTAACAGTCGTTTTGATCATGGTGTGTTGTCTTCAATAAAGGCAACCCATTACATTCTTGGTTTGTTAACGGATTGGTTTCTTGTGTGTTAGGGTTGACCATCTCCGTCCACCTCTTCGCGTTATTTCCTAGGATTTCGAATGCTTTAGCTCGCATGTTGCATTAGTCACCAAGTTCGTTTACCAATTGGGATTTACTTTGAAACAGATAAGGCAGGATTTCGGAGACACACGCGCCAAGTATATCATCCGCATCATCCACGGTCAGTTTCGGAAATTTCCCAACCGAATTGACTGCCGATTGATTGGCATGTATATGATCTGTCTCTTATACACGTTTAGGTTCGTGAGCCTCGGGACAAGCACTCTGCAGAGGTTGTACGAAAGAACGGATCGGAGAGATCTGTTCATTTGGATCAGAATGAACGGTCGTCCGGCTGGTATTAAGAGACTGGATATTTGAGTGCGACGAGAGGGCGATCGAAGATGTCACTGACTCAAACCGTGATAATCCAACGGTGCCGGAAAAGGTGTCCGAAAGAGAACCACAAGCGATAAAGTCCGTCGAACGAAGACGTCGGAATGCCTCGAAACCACCTGCATTAACGCCAAAGAAAGTAAAAACGTAATCAATATCAATCATGCTGGGGAAGAAAAAAAACAAAATATGATAATGATGATAACCAGCCTGTGAGTGATTCACATCGAGCAGCCCTATCATTACGCCCTAGAGATCGTCATCTAACATGCAGGTGTGACGATCTCATAATACCTAGTGTGGAATGGTTAGGTAATGTAGTTGTTAGTAACATATCCGCATCACGAATACGATAATAAGTTCTACCCTAGGTCTGAACAACGCAACGCACTACTAAGGAGCTTTAGTGAGAGCCAAACCTCGAGTCTATAATGTTATGGCTAACCGTGGAAAATGCAAACAGTTTCTAGGCATTTGATTAGAGTTGCCTACGCTGACTGGCTTATATCGACTGTGTCGATTGTACGGACAACAAGACGGTCCGTTGGTGCGTACTTCGGAAATCTACAACATTCTTTACGATAACCGTTGAGGTGGTTGGGTAACGTACTCCGTATGCCAACGAATCATCTTCTGTACCACGTACTCTTCACTGTGGCTGCTGACGGATAAAAGAAACCGTAAGATGGTTAGGCGAAGAGATGAACATCGACTAGGAAAGTCATGACCGTTCCGGTGAGCACGGTTGGCAAGTGTCGTTTGCCAGGTTGGAGGGTGCATCATCATCCACACTGCTGGCTTAAAATAACTCCCTCCACTCGACATCACCATGTGTCGCAGTCGTTGACAAGCCTGTCTGTATCCGTAAAGTTAATAATTTTTCTCTTTTGTGAGTTTCCATCATGTTCACTTAATTTTTCCTCTTCAAATACTTCACTTACTTATTAGTCTTTCACTTTGTAAAAGGTAAAATAGAAAAAGGTAGTTCACAAAAGTTCGTTCGACTTAATCAGTGTTTCAAATGATGATATGGGTGAGACTGGAGAAACAGAAACAGAAGTAAAGATGCGATTAACAATTGTTTTCGACAATTCTTTCTGAAGATAATAAAATTACATAGGTCTTCTCAAGTCGTGTCGTCAGACAAGCCACAAAAATCAAGAAGTGACTGTTAACGACAGACTTTAAAGGAAACTACTAAGCTTCACACAATAATTGGTTAGATCGGGACCAGAAGTTGACTGGCTGTTGTGTCACACGACCAAGGGTAGCAGCGAGATCTCCTTTAGGAAAACTGGTGGTTGACGTATTTATGGGTAAACTAGAATCCAAATTTCCGTCGACCATTCAGAGTCTTCATATGTACTGCCGATATGTTGACCATATATTTGTTGTTATACAACATCAAGATTGGCTAACAACCATCCTTCAAGTTTTCTTTGTACAGCACGAGTCTCACCTCAGAAGAGGAATCCAACAACGAATTTCATTTCTTATACGTACAGATGGTATACTGAACAGGTCTGTGTACCGTAAACCTCCACAAACAGGTCAACACTAGCTTCAACAGTTTTGTACCAATTAGACAGAAATGGAATCTCGTCCAAAGCCTGGCAACTAGAGCAAGAATGATTTGTTCGAATGACGCAGCGAAGCAAGAACTGAAAACGGCACAAGGCCTATTGAAGAAAAACGACTATCCGGAGTAACTCACCTCTTCAAATATGAAAGCCAAAATCCCGCATGAGGTAATGCCCACAGCTGAAAAGAAAGCCGTGTTGATAAAACTCCCGTTTAAAGGGGATACTGTAGCAGATCAGTTTAACCGCTGCATGTACCGGTCACTTAGACGTACTTTCCAGCGGCAACCTTAAGAAGTTGGTTCACAACAATGCCGATGTTAAGATTGAGCCTGAAAGACAAGCTACCAGTCCACGATCAGTCAATGCTCGTGTATTCATTTTCATGCTGCTGTTGTACTGCAGAATATGTTGGTCGTACGACTAGGCGCTTGTCAAAAAAGATCAAGGAACATCATCCAGCTTGGATCGGGAACCGATTATTGCACGCTTCCGATACCTCTGCGTTTCAATCTATTTATCTTTTAGTCAAGCTATTAATTTGTAATATCCGGCCCGAAACAAAAACCACAACCCCCCGTGTATCGTAAGCTTGATGTGTTTTGTCAATGCACTGTTTTTCAGGGTAGATAATAATACACGGGGTTTTGACGTTTGTACAGCATTTTGTATTCGATACTTTCCATTGTTTTCCGCAACTTTTTAATCTTCCTAAAGTTTACGTGTACACCTGATGCTTAAACCGTGTTAGTCGATAATACACTTTTTTTGAGGCTGCAAAGCGCATTCCGAAGCATTTAGCAGAACGCGAAATAGCCTCTAGCGTTGTTTGTGCTGCTTGGAAAGTGTCAAACAGCAACACCTTGTCGTCAGCATAATCAAGATCAGTCAGTCTTTCACCAGGTAGGAGGTCCACGCCGGCATCATTTGAGTGCCGCAGACAGTCCTCCATTATTTCGTCTATGACGAAATTGAACAAAAATGGCGAAAGGGGACAGCCTTGACGTACGCCGCTCCTGGTGCTGAAACTGTCAGACAGTTCACCGTAAACCCTAACCTGAGCTGAAGTATGGGAATAAAGCGCCGACAGTATGTTCACATACTTAGTCGGTACACCTCTGCGCACCATCATCAGACCACTTCGGGAGACGTTCGTGAATCCTTTGCGACTGGAACACGTCCATAGCTGTAATATTTTATAATCTGTGACAGGTTTTAATTTTCATATTACATTTACACATCTTATGTGAATAAAAAATTTAATGAGGATGATCGAAAACAGCTGTTTGCCCAGTTGATTTCATATTGCTGGGAATAGTGGCGGAGAAGGTTAATCGCGTTGATGAATTAAGTGCTCGGTTGTTCGTCGAACTTGAGCAGTTAGATTGAAATTGTTTCACCCCCAAACGGAATGACACCATCGTTGTGTGGGCGCTTGTGCGTGGAGGTTGGGAAAACATTATGGATGCCTGCGTTTGTACGTTAAAGCGAATTGACCTTTTGAACTGAATTTCCATTGCTTGCTTTAGTTGTTCTTGAACTTTCGATCTGAAGTTCCTTGAACGAGAAGAGAGCGCCCAGACCAAGTCGATGACAAGAATGACGGCATGTGTGAGAGTGTTAAGACTGATGCCCTCGAAGATCCACTGTCTAAGAGTCTCGTTTCCTACTCGATGAATCTGAAAGCAGCGACCGCGGAAAACAGATAGCTGGCTAAAATCCGTCTACTCGAGCAGACCAAGCTTTACAGCTACACAACAGGATAAAACGCACAAATCCAGAGCACACCTACTCTTTGGCAGAAGGGCAAACATCATCGCGTTAATTCTAGTTTCTAATCAACATAGCACAACAGTAACCATCCTCGACTACTCATCATACGAATGAAGATTACCTCTAATGCACCTGCTGCTTAGCGTTAAGCATCTTGACAGTATCGTTCAGCATCCTGTGTATGAGCAAGTATGTCACGCGGCAACAAACGTCTCGTATGCAGACTAACAAACCAACATACAGTATCGGTCCATCCATTTCGTTGAAATGTTGTTCACAGCGCATTACGCTAAACAAAGTAGCTTTTGAATATTAATCAACTCTGGTGTAGCTCAGGTTGTAGAAACCGATGAACCTGATGTCATTATGGAAACCTTCAGTCGCAGCGGTCAACCAGTCACGATTATACCAAAATCCAGAGCACCAGCGAACGATGACATTGCCTCCTCAAGAAACAATCTAAACCTGCCACCGACCAGAGGTTAATCAGTTAAATGTACACTGTGGCAAGAGAACGGAATGAAGGCGGAAAACCAAAATACAGTGAATCCGAAACCAACCTGGGATAAACCGCACGGCAGCGATGCCGTAAGCACTCAGGATTGAAAGAAGAACACAGTCGCGTCGATAATGCATAAATCAAAAGACGCAATTAAGAAGTCGACGCAAACCCTTATTTGCAATTGAAAAATAGTAACCGAAGTCGCATATGTAACGAAAAGCAAAAATCCCCTAACTCCAAATGCGAAAACGGTTATCGAGATTTTTCGGGAGATTGAACCACAAAGTAATGGTTCCAAAAAGCTGAGAAACACATAAAATCAAAATAAACATTTAACCACTAAAGTCAATCTAGAGACTACTGATGAGTAGTCGGGATTTGGTTAATTTCAAGTTGAACATCACCCACAATTGATCGCAGCTGTCGCATTCCCATAGACTTTCCAGTCGAAACTCGAGTCTAGTGCTTCTTTTCGAAAGGGGCCGACTGGAAAGTCTATGGGAATGCGACAGCTGCGATCAATTGTGGATGATGTTCAATTTATACCGATAACCATCAGCGAAGTCTGCAGCTGGTGAAAACGTAGATCAGGAATCACCAGAACCACAAATATCTAATGGTACGAAGATTTAACTGTTGTGACTAAAATGGTACAGATGAGGATCAATATTATCGTCGGGGGAATAATGAACCTAAAAGTGGGTCAATAGCGATCAGATAGGTCAGTACTAGGTTGCGTACAAATGACAATCTACACTCAAATAGAGTCAATAAACATTGAACCAGATAGTACACAGGTTCTCAGTGACAATCTACTCTGAAATCTGTATCCCATGGCGTCAGACTCGTAGGGGCGTTTCGATCAAACACCCAGGTTACCATAACATTGTAGAATACATATAGATAAAGACCGTGCAGCCTAAGGTCGATTAGATTGATTACGTGCCCGAAAACAGCAATGTGCACAACCAACGGCGATACCAGTTATGAATGAATAATACGGCCTACGCATTGCTTGGCTAAGCGGTGTACGTCCAGACAGGGCAATGTATGCTGTGAAGCCACGTATAGTTAAAGCATTCTTGATTCCACTCTGTCTCTTCTTTGCATGACACATGGCGACGGCTTGCCAAGATTGATCGTCATGTCGTAATCAGTGCGGAGTCAAACGTCCCCCGAAACTCAGAACACTCTCTGCCAGCTGCATCCAAGCGAAAGTCTCCTGAAGTGGAATTACTGCTTTATCACGACCAACAATAATAGTGTAAGAAGAAAAATATTCGACTATACTTATGACATTATGACGCACATAAGGTAACAGCAATCTGACTCCGAAAATGGTTGAGCCAAGTTTAAAGAGAAAAACTATCGGTGAGCAGCCGAGTCGTTTTTGATTAGGTTGTAGTGTACTTACTTTCGTTATTAAAAGAAAATGTACAAAATGAACTACAGCTCAATCAATATTGCATCACTGACGTTCGTCAAGCTGATGAAGGTCTGTATACGAAAGCAAGCACACGACCTTGGGTCGCCATACCACAACAATACTGTCACTGACACGTCAGTCAACAGGAGCGTCAACGAATACAGCTGCATAACCGATAAGGATATTGTTGTGACTTGAGCTAAGACTTACGAGTGCGTAAACGGAAACGGAATAACAATTATGAACAACGAAGTACGGAGTATACGCGATCAGTTAGTCTCTTCCCATCCACCCGAGGCTACCGCATGAACACAGGAAAAAGACTGGCCTTCAAACAGAGCTTCTTTATGTCGCTCAGCCCGAAGACAACATGGTCACAAACCCGTTCGTATTTATAGGGTTTGCGACTAGTAACAAAGCAAGGCCAAAAAGAATGGACCAGACAGTTCAGTCTGGGCGTGTAGTCAGGATGACAACAACAGTTGTCACGACGGCTGAGGACGATCGTGGAGACCGGAGAAGTACACGACTATAGCAACGGTGAAGGTCGTTGACAGTGTGTCTGGTTCTCATAATATTTTCGGGGAACTGGCGACTTCCCCGACAAATACAGCCACGAAAAATCAGTGCAAAAGTGATAGTAGTAGGAACATGAAAAAGAACGAGCCGAATTCTGCATCTACAATCGAGGCTCTACAAAGCTATCAACCTGGGGCCACCTTGGTATAAACGAACATACAGGCGTCAACACATACTCAATAAATGGGATGTTTACTGGAGATGTGGGCATCGTCAAACGGGTTACTTCTGATATCGATACAAACAATCCTGACGTCAATGACGAAGAAGAGAAAGAATTAGTTATTATGACCATGTCTAGTACTGGTAACTGTATGATAACCATGGTCGGAAACGGCGACAAAAAAACCTGGCGAATATGGACGCATCCTAAACACTCGCAGACGCCGGTTTCTTATTGTGCTCGGGTTACTGTGCGGCGTATGACACAGTGGAACATATTGGTAGAGATTACAGTAACACAGACCTGAGTATATAAACCACTGACCACGAATAATGGTAACAAGAGTAAAAATTGTGATAGATGAGAAAATAGTTGGACCATTAAAACTAATTCGACCATAGGTAAATAAGGACAAGAGCACTGTCACTTTTTACGGGAAGCCGTGCTAACGTAAGTAGAAATGGAATAGCCAGCTCAGAGTGATCAGAGCTGACAGAATAACCGATCTTGCAGTAAAGCGAATCGAATAACCGTTCACATAAACGAACATGCTTCGGTAATGTTTGGGGGTGACTACTGGGTACGCAGAATCAAGCCGATCTATCTCCATTCACATTCAAACTTTTTCGTTACGAGATCCACAGATTACGACAAAGCTGAATCAAACTGATAAAAGGCAACCCGTCCGGATAGAACGGCCACATGTGACAACCTTGAGTAAACAATTCGTGGAAGAAAATTATCTGTTCCATCAACCGGGAGTGGGTTTGAAATTTGTTTCATGCATATAAAATCACACCACTGTATGTCCGACGAACAAGGCGTAAAACGGAAATGTCACGAGTTATTTTTAAGGAACCACGGATGCCTGTACGTACCCAGAACTTTCAAGTATGGTGTGATGTACACATTTTTACCGTTATTCTCTGTCTATATCATACAACCCCACATTTCCATTCTCAACCGTTTCAGCTCCTATGATGCAATACTAAGACGAACAAAGCCTAACACTAAAGACACTCAATCCTCTCGTTTCCGTCTAATGCATATTTTGATGACTGAGAATCAAGTCGGTATCTGGAGAACAAAGCCTCTTAATCTGGAAACATTTCTGAGCGAGCTGTCTACGTTGACATCAATAATGCAACAAGTCACGAATAAAATGATCAAACAAGACATGATGACAGGAAGTGGAATAAAACGGCTGAATAACAAGGTCACAAAACTGAGACACACCAAATGAAGTTTCGTGTTAGTAGCACAGCCATAAAACACGTCAGAGCCACATACGGCATGCTAAATCTAAACACACAATGTAGCAAAAAGTCGCTTAACAAAACAAGATCTTTATTGTCCAACGCACACGTTGCCAGGCCATGCGCGGGCTTCTGTTAATGATCTGAAATGCAATCATTGAAAACAGGGTGTAGCACCGCTCTTGGGGATTACAGTAAATACCAAGAACAGAGTAAGGTTACATGAATAATGGATTTTTTCGTAAATGAGAATCAAGTAATGCTTTAAAGCGATCTCTAGAAGTGCTGCTAACGACCTCAGAGGGAAGGCTGTTCCAAAGGTTAATAACCCTGTAAGAAAAGAACTGCTGCCTAAGGAAGGTCCGAGGACGAAGCTTGAAAAGCTTCCTGTTGTGTCCTCGCCGGCCGTCATCATTCGCTATCATGAAGAACTGTTCAACGAGACCTACTCTAAAGAAGTGTGTGAGAATTAAATCACCGCGGAGTCGTCGATATTCAAGTGGATATAGATCAAGAATTTCAAGTCGAGACTCGTACGCGACATTTCTCAAGCCCGTGATTATAGTCACCAAACTATACCAAACTATAGTTTGGTAGCCGCGCGCTGGACACGCTCCAACAGCTAATATGTCTTTCTTCAGGCCGGTATACACGACCTGATTGGCATACTCGAGGAGCGGTCTTATATAAACTCCGTAGAGCGTCTGAAATGCACTCTTGTCTATGCGGGGGAAAGTGCGCTTGATCATCCTAAGAGCGGCAAATCCCTTTTTTTGCCGCCATCTCATGGTGATACGCGAAAGATAAGTTAGACGACAACCAGATGCCCAGATCTTTCTTCAGATCGATTTTCATATCTACTGATACGAATGTCAATTGACGTGTTAACACGTCAATTTTTTGTCTCAGTTGTCGCACTTGTTTCAACACTGAGAAGCAGACGGGGTGTTATTCCGTTGGATTGAGCCAATAAGCAGAACAACACCACAGCAGATGTTTAGGCCCAACGATTTTGACACCCGTCATCGCATGCAACGACACAATCGCGTTTCGGACAAGCGCCAGCTTAATGACCTTCAACATGCAAATCAGCCAATCACAGCAACTACTAAAAATATTCAGCCAATCAACTCGTCAACTCGATCAAGGTCCTGTGGCAGATCGATTAGCTCGCATGTCGTGGGCCATTGGTTCTGCGAGGCTGTGGTGTCTCGCTCGCGGGCTCTTTGATTGAGTCCTGGTATGTGCTGGTCTCCGGCTTTGTAATTATCTCTCTTACGAGATGTTGTTCAGTAAAATCGGACTCTGTGCATGTATCTGTGCAGCTGAGCAGCCTTCATTTTCACTCCATAATCATCTTCGCACTGGGAACATCTCCAGCTTCAATTCCAACATCCCAATGAGTTGTGTGGGGACTCGAGTCAAGCAACGTACATGTGTGAAGCATATCGGCAAGCCGAATGGATGTCTCCGAGTAAAACCTGAAGATGTTCTCAAACGGCTCCGTCAGGCCAAGAGCGCCAATGTAGATTCACAGTTAATCATCGTGGATGTTCGTGATATCAAGGGTTTCCAAGCCGGTCATATCCTTACTGCTATGTCAATGAATTGTCACACAAAGACCATGGCCAAGCGTGCCATTGTGGAATGGGATATTATGTTTGGGGATCAAAATGGTTGTCCAGCTCCTAACGTGAACGACGATTCCTTCTGCACTCAGGCATCTCGAGTTTCGGGACCTTCTGTAGTAATATATGATCAAGAAGGCTCGTGCCCTTTCTGCAGAGAGGATTCTTCAGTTGAATTCTTTATAAACACTCTATTGATTCGGGGTAATGATGTTTATTTTATGGATGGTAAGTTCGTCTTTATTTCGGCGTGTCTCTTAGTATATTACTACTATTTTTTATATTAATTTGTAAACTCAGCGCAACTTTTCTGAACCTTCTCTTCGCTATATGTCACTTTTTACATCCTGTTGGCGTGTCAATGCACGATATAATGCGGCTTAAAAAAGATTTTCCAAAACGGGAATCTGATATGCATGCGAAATACTGTAGTTTTTACCTCCATATATGGACGTGTTGTCAAAGCAAGACCCATTCGTAATTTTGCGTGCCGTTGATGACTCATCGACTTTGTCGTTTTAACAGAAGACTATTGTCATTTTCCACAAAGTAAGTTAGCGTTGCTGCTTGTTGCTTAGTTTCCTCCCTGTCATCTCTAATATAGTCGTAGACAACAATACCTTTGTGGCCCACATTGCGATTTGCCATTGAATAATGAATTTTTGGATGTTGTTGACTGGCTTATACTTGAAAAGCTGCATCAACGCAGCGGAATTGTAGGAAATGACACATAAACGCGTATCTCTAAGACTAGGACGACATTCGTCAATCTAAAACACCTCTGGCGACAAAGAAGCATATATCTGAGGCTTAAGGGTCACGTACATAGGGCAACTGTGAGGGCTGTGTTACTTTACGACAGCGAAACACGGCCACCCTGAGCAGAAAACGTAGACCATCTTCAGACATACGACCATCGATGTCTGTGCTCGATCACTCGTATCAGGTGACACCAACAACTAATCAACGAAGGGGTTAGGAAGCAGGTATTTGGTAGTGATTACTAGTCTAGTTCTTTTGTTCAAT
>LOND01006231.1:7386-20055 GCA_014220965.1 Paragonimus kellicotti
CTAAGGTCTAATGCTCGTTGAGGTACAAATGCCGACCGATCTGATCGTCTTCGTGATTTTTTTCTCGTGAGTCATTCGGAGGAAAGACTTTATGAATACTTACAGGTGTTTTATTCAATACAAAAGTATTGAATAACCAGTAAATAGCGAGGCGCATGGTAAAGTAGGCACGATTGTCTAAGCACCAAAGCGCGCAACCGATCCGCCTGTGACAGTTAACATTCACGTCCCCTGGTACACTATACTCACAGAAAAATTACCTGTGCGATTTGCCTATGGTGGGACGGAACAATATCCGAATGATTTCCCAAAATACAACCAAATAGACAGGTAAGACAACATATAGTATGCGTTTTCGGCGGGACACGGAGTGTTTATCATTAAACCGTCATCTACTCTTGTAACTCCACACATTTTCAGGGTACGTGAAACACTCACATAGTATGAATCGTCGTATCATCTCATATTTTGTCTACAGCATCGAGCACGTCGTAAGGCTTAATGCTATGTCGCTTGCAGGATAAGATTTAATCTCCCTAAAATGTCTGGCATGAAATGAATGGTATATTCTAAACATATGATAAGCCGCCGGCACAGCGTCGACGATCAAATGAACGATAGAGTGCTTGTTGATGGAAATCGGTCGCGTATGTTTTGCACATGCTTTTTATGGCATATGTTAAAATGATCTGCAACAGATACCCCTCTCCCCCACGCGCGCGTAAGCCAACATAACCAAGTCAAAGCCGGCTGACTTCACCGACGTTACTATGGAGTGGACACTTAATAGTTGTTATACAAAGACTTCAAATTTAGCTTAGCTAGCTGGATTTTAGGCTCCCCCGTGCCAGTTAGTCATGTAGTGATATGTTTTGTTGGCTCCGTTCCGTCGTTCTACAAACGACGTCTATATGGACCATTTGGTCGCCCCAAATCCGACTAATTGGGAAAAGGTAAAATTGTTGACTGTGCTCGTCGCATTACCTGTTACGGCAAACAACACTAGCCTTGAACGCAGTGTGAATATATGATACTATGATGGAGGAGGGCCCACACTTAGTCTGCGTGGTTCAACTATCTCCCGTCATACAATAGGCGTTTGTGAACAAAGTGCCCCTTTAATCATAAACCTTACAGTCGTGGCAACGCCGACGAGCTAGCTAGTCCCTTTGGCTGTACGTATTTCGTAAAAATAAGAGTTGGATTAGCACACAGATAAATGTAAATCTGTCAAGTTACTTATGTGTCCGCATTTGCACAGTAAAAATTGAACATGTGCTAGTTAGACCAGAAGTTGGCGAATGCAAGCAATGCTAACATGTAAGATAAGACTAAGTACAAAGCTCGATCTCGTGATCGAAACCACAGGTATGTAAACTGAAACATAGGTGGTTGAGGTAAGCAGGAAGTTGGCCTAAGCTTTTCTTAGCCAAACTACATAAAAAACGAATGCCCGATCGTTACCTGCTAACTCACGGGTGAAATACGAAGTCATATTAATTTCGCCAATAAAACGACGAAGTATTACCTTCCTATACCGAAATCTTCAGGGACGAGAGGTGACCACGATAATTCTTCATCGCTTGGATCACATTCGGAAATGTCGCAACAGAAAAGTGTTGGGCTTAACCGGATCGAGTGCTCACATCTGGGACAGGAGATGAAGTACACACGACAGCCAGACTTGTGGATAAAAATAAAGGAGAGGATGAAACACAAGGACGTCATCATATGGACATCCAACACACACAAAAAGCAATTTGGATTAAAGAATTACCGGAATGAACAACTGAAGAACCCAAGTCCAGATGAAAAGTATGACGAAATAAAATCATTTGGGCAGTTGCCAACACACAAAACTAAACGACTGAGTAGATTGTTACGCAACGCTATTATCATGTTTGGACTTGATAACCAACACACTAATATTGATGTTCAGTAACTTGCCTCAAGGGTATGAGAGCTTATCTGGACACACACGTGTAGTGTGCCACGCTATTAAAACCAGAGCGGCGATAGGGTAGTAGGATCAAGATCTACAGGTCACACATGCACAAAACCGCACATACCATCTGTTCCTAGTGCTGGACTCGACGCAAACGAATGGGAATGCACTGGGTCCATGAACAGGAAAAGCCGTGTAAAACTGATGTAACTATAATCATTGATTAGACTAACTGTCGGATTAACACTGATCGGCTAATTGCGGTAACGTGGGCGGCCTCGTCAACCACCGTATCGTACCTCCGAGCACGGGCTTCGCAAGTCAACCCACCTGTCAATACCATCCCATGAACTGGGTTGTATTAAGCCCCATACAAAGCAGGACACAACGAGCAGACAATAACTGTGGTTAACTGTCAATGCCTAAGATACAGCCAAGATGCTCAATAACTTGTTCCAAATTTATTCCGATAAAATCACATACACTGTACACAAAACTTATCGGTAATGCCAGAGAATAAGTCCAGCAGAGCAAGTGCCAATCGATTCTTGTTAAATGAGGGCAGACGAGTACACGAATCATCTGTGCACCGGTTTACAGATGAAGTAAACTGATAAATAGACGAGTAGTGTATTGTTTGATTCAGTTGTTTCACCGAGTATCAGCGAGAACCTACATGAAAACGACGTCAAATATTTTATGGATGAAGTGATTGCCTTACGGAGATGCCCAATTCGGTCGCGAAAAAATATGGGCAAGGAGACTAGGACAGTCTGCTGAGTCGTTATTGTCAGGTATCCACCGGAAATTCGGAAAGATTTTTCTCCGTTATATACCGCACCCCATTTTGATATTCTTTGTAGATTGTTGGGGGGTTTTGTTATTTTTGAAAGTGTAAGTAATGACGGCTAAAGCAAATAACAATATTCTTGTCACTGACAGAGACTCACGGTCATGCTCTTAAGCAGACCTAAGCACCGACATTAATCGTCTTTTGGAACCCAGCCTGGAAGTCACGTAGAATTTCCCGAGACCCACTATGATGCAAATCTCTTCACATCCTTACGACGAGACACGGGTTACCAACCGTATGGTCTAAGTGCAGCCAAGTAAGAATAAGCGAACAAGACTCTATAAAGTAGGCGTCGAACAGGCATTCGTAAAACGCCCTCGAGTCACTTAAGATGGCTGGGGTGAAACTAATTTAAACGAAGGGACGCTACTGTATGTTATCATAGCTCAAGCAATGCTGGCACCGTACACAAGCTATGTTCCGCAGGCAAACATTTTGTAAAACACAAACTATGGACATCAACTCGCAGCTATCAGGCCGTAAAACATTAGAACAGTACCACGTGCAGTGTCAATAAATACTTTACTCTTCAGTGAAAGACGGATGTCACGTAGGCACCCCAGGCTAACAAACGCCACCCAGACATTAGCGATAAGTAAGGAAACCTGTGCTCCAACAATGTTTCCAGCAGTAGCAGGACTCTCGGGGTAAACAAAAGTTCACGAGAGACGATATCATTATAAGTTTGCACTGGTAACATTTCGCTGTATCTTTACAGGTGCATACTGCAGTTAAGGATGTCTACACAGCAAAACCGACCTTGTTAACCAATGGGCGCAGGGATGAAATCGTGTATAGAGTAAAATACTACACACCCACAAACGCGCATCAGGTCAGTCTGAATGCACTATTATAGCAGAGACAGATTCGCTTTCAAGTCACGTTGCATACGGAGGATGGGGCGTAGTATTTTGATAAGCAGGGCCTCTGTAAAGCGCAGTAGTCGATTGCTGCTAGTTGAATAGACGATCTGTGGAGTGTCGATAGCGTTAATCCTGTGTTTTATACCAAACAGGTGCCGTGTTATCGAAAAAGCCACCTGTCAGTTCCGCGTTGACTATGCAAATGGTGTGACACTGATTTAACTAACATTCGACCCGCATCAGAACATGCAATTATTCGATGATGCAACTATCACTCCGTTCTGTCTATGTAGATAGGCGGGCGTCCGCATCCGAATAAGTCAATACAATTTGATTGGGAGTGATATTAGATCTTTAACCGGAGTTGTTGGAATCCGAGTTGTTGTGTAAACAACGACAAGTTTAGCTGCGTACTGGGTGCACTGTACCATACAAGTTGGCCGTCTGAGGAGTGTCGCAATGATATCATCTTTTTGACGGGCACTTTCAGGAAAACGTTCATTTTCGGTGCACTAGTGGGCACCACGTTAACTATACGGAGTTGTGAATACTTCCCAAAAAATGGTTGGGATAGCCTCTTTCTTCGACAGTTTTGATGAGCAATGTGTGTTCTGATTCGATATTGTTGAAAGTACATAGTTCGCGAACTCTGTGGCACAGTATTCTCACTATACTCACTTGGTACCAGGCGGGAACGAAACTGTTGAAGTGCACATGTTAGAGGGTTCACGCGTCCTTGCGGTTCACTGGTCCCGATGCTAGACCATTGCCACAGCGACAGAAGTTCAGGTGAAGATGCGCAATACACTCACCCCGCTCCGGTTAAAAATTTAGTTGTGTCTGGATGTAATCGGTTGAAATAAACTAGATTCCCAATTAAATCCGGAATATCATCAAGTGTGAGCGCAAGCACAAGCTAAAACCAGTCCTGAAGAAGCACTGCACTTAGATACCACAAATTACAACCCATATAATGAAACCTCAATAGTTAAGCTGTCTGGGGCATCTTTGGACGTTTGTGTATTGTCAACAGGCAAGGCTATACCATTGGTAGTATCCAAGTCTACGATTCTGCTCCCTGGGATAAGTTCCCCACCACCATTGATAGAACTATTCGGAGCCTTGTGCAGGACATCGTCGGTTTCAAAGTCAAAGGGAAAATAAAGGATAATAACATGTTATCCAGCGATACACGCACACATGCATTTTCATCTCAGACTTGCACACATGAACCTTGTGATGTGACATATTGCTAACCACGACAGTTACACAGGAGTGACAGATTAATAACGTGGACGAGAGAAATGTAAACAATGAAAAGAAAAGGGACAATTATACAGAAGAGTCAATATTCTTACGGAGGAGCGCACGGCATTGACGGTACCCGTCTACTGATGCCTAGAAAACAGCATCTTCTGATCATTCTCAATTGAGTTATCAAGTCTTTTATACTCTGTTTTGTTATCCTCGCTTAGTCATCCCCTACTCAAACTTCGGCCATCGGCGATCCACAATTAGAAAATATGCTGTAAGACAGAGGCACAGTCGGGATACGCGGCATTCGGTCCAATTAGTCAGTGTGCATCTCTACTACTTCTGTTATTAGTCGAGGAACTGGGACATCCCCAAGTCTACGCTACCGAACCGTGCCGTTGCCAAATTGACCACTCTACTGGATGTTCGCTAACTGATTATGACAAAGATGACCAAAAACGGAAATCCTACGTGAATTTTCTAAACGAAATGATCAGTGCTTACAGACACAGAACAAGATCAATCATATATACACGGTAAACCCTTATCTTCGTGATGCAGCAGATAACAGGGGTTGGGAAGCACAGAAACTGTTTGAACCACTTTTACAAACACTTTATCAGCAGCATTCCGAATGGATGGGATGGTATAACTTACGTGGGTAAAGTGATAAACTTTCAGGTGGTCTGTCTGCAACAATCGCTGAGTAAGATCATAGCGAATCTAATTTAGTGGCAATTCCTTACGTTCCGAATAAACAAAATGTGGTCCATACAGATAGCTTAATTGATGAAACGAATCAGCACCCATCAATAACTAACTGACGAAAACGGGCGAAGGTAAATGCTACTATTAGTCTTTCAGAAAATTTGTAAAAAGACTAGGAAATAATAACTGAACAACCACCATTCACAGTCTTCCTATTATGACCAAGTTGATCCTCAACTCGCCCATTTATTCGACTAATCAGGGGTAGCACCGGAAGTTAAAGGTGAAGAATTAACAAGCAAACTGGGCAGAAAAATAAGCAACCAACGGAACTTAATAGGTGCTTCGGTAACAGGTGCGAAAAGATTACGGCTAATGACAGACAGACGTAAAACTCACAACTACACCAATGAAGACTTAAAAGTAACTAATGGCGACATAAAACATGACTATTTCTGAGTCTAAAAAGCAATTTACACATTCACAAAGAAACCGAAAATGTTAGTTATATGATAATCAGTTTCAGAAAACTAGAGCATAGGCACAGTTTTGTAGTGTTTGTCAAAACAAACATTCCTCGAAGCGAAAAGGACATCATCCAGCGGAACGGAACAGAATATAGACAAGTCACCAATGAAAACGAGAAAATGCAACATAGTTATTTGCCGTCACTGCAAACAGCACAGTGCATGGTTTTAAGAGGAGCATAGTTCATCAATTGAAGTCAGAATTAATTAGAATGAACGGCGTGAACACGTGGGCAGTCATTATCTTACTAAATAGTCGTTCCCTTAGGAGCATTACAGGTAAACAAGCAGTTTGATTTCGGTAGAGTTAGCCGGCTAAATATAATTAAAACTTACACCTGTGATACAGTAAAACGAAAGTTATCGTTATTAGAGTAAGTAGGTTAAGTTTCCGATGTGCAAAATAAAACGTGTATGCGGACATGCGACATGATGAGTGACATAATCGAATAGTTACAGCTAGGTTACCAGGGTCAACCACAACATCTAGCGGTCAACCACAAACATAATAACCGTTGACACTACCAATGCATTACGTGAAATGACTGAGGCCAAAAACCAATACTAAAGGTCCGTGTGCATTGTTGCAGCTCCATGCAACTTTATAATCAAATGACAAGAGCTATACAGAACTATCGGGTGAAACACACCACACGCAGATGCATTCGGATATCTGTTCAATATAAAAGGTGAATGAATAAAAACGTTTCAGAGCGTCAAACAAAAACACGCACTTGAAGAGAATCCGACATTTGCAAGGCCCGAACAGACATTCAGGAGGGTGTGCAGTAGCTTCTCTTTGTCGAACTTGACAAACTTTGCCATTTTATAAAAATCTTTGAAAGTGTACCCATCGGTAACTGTGGGGCTAGGGAACAAACTGCTTTTCATTTCAAAGGGCTGAAGTTTTTTAAGACAGAAATGGAATTAAGTTATACTGTCAGTACTAATGAAGGAAACAAGTTATTTTATAAGATTGGTCAAACGCTACCTGACGGTTGTGGAGACAAAATATATTCGTACTATCACCAAACAATTATGAAATAACCCCATGTTACGTACCACCCATGACCACTAATTAAAGTAGTGCATTAATAATAGACATTGATGCGTTACGTAACAATGTAGGTAAAGCGCCCTCTCTTATAACGAACGCCTTCATACGGGCTAGTTCGCCACAGCAACCGATTTTGTGGAAACAACATATATATGTGTACAAAAAACAGCATTGAAAAGCTTGCTGAAAGCCTACAGTGAATACTTTTTCAATGTGCAACCAACTTAACACTTTCGATCTGTATTACAAGTTCGTTCACGTCGCCGTCGATATCGTTAAATTTAAATGTCACGGTCCTAAGTTAAATAAATTTGAACGGCAGTCATCCAAAATACGAGTGACTACTGATAATCCACGTACACTGGGCGTTTCGGCGAGTATTTGGTGAATCTGCAGACGTGGTCTAGCGCTGTCAGTACCATACTGCAGTTAACCTGGACAACGAGGGGACCGAATACATATAACCCTATACACCATTCGATTATCGACCACTCGTCCAGGGTTGCGACAACAATAAAAAAGGATGAGTAGGCGTAATAGATTTTACGACTGAACATACAAGATTGTACCACAACTTCAAATTTGTTGGGCACCATCTCACATCAGGTCTGAACATATGAAAGCGTTTACATGGACGGAAATGGACAGTCTGTGAGGCTATGACCGACTGTGGCAGTTAAGCATAAACGTGGACCACTGATATACTGTTGACGATGATGTGACCGGCTACCTCACCACAAGCACTATCATCATCATCATCATCATAGACAAAACATCCGTGGTTCACATTTATGCTTGACTGCTGCGCAAGTAAAGAGGAATAAGCCTTAAGCAAGAGGCGAAAGTAAAAAAGGGGATGAGGGTGAGTTGTCGGAAGACAACTACGTCTAGACTCAAAATATTCTGCATCAAGATGCAGTAAGATCAATAAGACAAAGATACCGAACACTTAAAGAAGAAATAGTAAGCCGAAGGAATATTCGCAGCCAAAAGTTGATTCTGCGACCCCGTTGATGCGTTTACAATGTCTTCAATAATCAATCACGACGATGGTTTGGTAAATCTGTTTACCAGTTGGCTTCTCATCATTTAGATGTTGAATTCATTGCGTTAAAATACACGAAGACCAAGACAATAACCTGCGAGAAGGAAGTATCATTATAAGAGGACATCTCAATCGCAGAGATCGTAAGCTGAACGTGCAAACAAGATAATTCAGGCTGAAAACAAATGCTAACATGTTGCCAAAGGTTACAGTTATCCAGCATGATTTTATCACGTACTCACGAGAGACGACTGATACGTAATTATCAGTTGGTGAATATGCGGTAAAAAACCAAACAAGCAGTCAAACACTTTCAAGCACACTTGATCTCCTTTTGTCGTATTGTCTATCAAAAATAACAAAATGATCGAAAGAGGCGCTACCCCTCACAGCGTCTGTGAGGCGTGCGTATATGACTACTCACGGGTTGTATCATACTACTCTACACCTACATTCTCTCTCGTTTCAAGTGCTATGTTACAATTATAAAACGAAAAAACCTACATTTCCAGGCCCTCAGTTCTCCTTCTTTTCGTCTAACGCATGTTTTGACGAATACCCAATGGATAACAATTTATTCGTTTTATAATGGCCACGATTTTGCGTCCCGAACGGTTTGATGTTGATCACAGCTGTCAGAATTCGAAAATTTGGAAGCATTGGTTTCAAACGTTCAGTAGTTACGTCATAAAATTTTCTACATCAGCTTCAGATAAACTTGACGTTCTTACCAACTACATTTTACCTGCTGTCTGTGAATGTGTGGCCGAGTGCAAAACATTTGATGATGAAGCTAACACTTTAGGAAGACTTTATGTGAAACCTAAGAACGAGGTTTTTGCTCGACATATATTGTCTATTGGCAAACAAGAAACGGACCACAGTCTGGACTCATTCCTTCAGGCTCTCAAGACGCTGGCGAAAGACTGTGCTTTCAAGTCAGTCTCCGATGAACAAATTCAAAATGATGCGATATTCGATACATTCACTAGTGGAATGCAGTCTAACAATATTCGACAGCATCTCCTGGATAACAAATCGCCCGATTTAGACGTAGCTTATGATCAGGCTCCATCACTACAGATGACTTATCAGAAGCCTAATTCTTTTCGGCCGCATTAGTTTCTCGCATTCTGCGTCAAGTCCTAATCCGGACTCACCGAAACTCCTAACCTCTCCGCATGAACCTACACTATACGCGGCAGCTGACGAACGGTGTTATTTCTGCAGTGATGTCGGACATCCCTCCGCTTCTAGTGTTCTGTTAAGGACTCAATGTGGAAACATTTGTGGTCAAATAGGGCACTATCAGAAAGTCTGTCGATCAGCACAGGGCACAAGAGCTACATCTACTGCTAGCTCTTTCGTTATCTTCGGGGACTGTGCTCGCCGCTTCTCAGTGTCTGTCAAGTACAGTTGTGCATGTTTTGTCAATAGGATATTTCTGCAAGCTTTAGTAAATATTGTGGATCTGTCAGTCATACTTCTTGTTCTGTTGTTCAGAAGCGGAGTTTTGCAGTGGAACACTCACAGAGCTATGTAACCATAGTTTCTACTTGTTTAATAACTCACAATCATGGGGACTGCCAGGTGTATCTACGTTATAAAAATTCCAGTTGCTCGCATCTGAAATTTTCAGTGTCACCAGACTTGTGCTGATGTGCAATTGGAGCGACTTTTACGTCTGCAAAATAATTCGAAATCCCGCTTGAAGACATCAATGAATCGTCTTCATTGTGTAACCTTGTTGCTGCACACATTGACCCACTATGCCTTTCCGCCAACCTGTTGCTAAATAGTACTCCGACCGCTACCAAAGCGCGTCGACATTCTGCTCCAAATGAAAGTTTTATCAAGTAATAATTCGAAAACTTCATGAAGGAGCGTTGTATCGGGCCATCCAACTGCCTCTGGCATCCTCGAGTCTTAGTTGCAACTAACGAACAATTGGGAAGTAGGATAGCTGCCGATAACAGTCAAAATGTGAACCACTTCGCATTTTTAGATGCGTATTTACTTCCGAAAATTAATGAACTGGTTGTAAAGATCTCGAGCTATGGTATTTTCAGTGCCATGGACTTGAAGAGCGTTTACAATCAATTACCGACCACAAAGTCTTAACTGCATCCGAGGCACGTGGGAATTCTTTTCAGTGCTGCCGTATTCCATTCGTGCGACTAATGGCGTATCATGTTTACAAAGTTATCGATCAGATCATCGGAGAGGAAGCTATTCCAGCTCAATTTTCTTACCTAGACAATATTACTGTTTACGGCGAGGATGAAGAACAAAATGGGGAAAACCTGGCGCGATTCTGTGAGGCCGCAAATAAATACGGATTAACATTCAACAAGTGTGATCGCTGTTAAACACTGCACGGCCGCCGCTACTGGTCAGGTTGGAGTAGGTATAGTCCTCAGCACGACGGCCACAGCCGCATTGGTAGATTGGATTCCTGTTAACAGTAGACTTTGTGCCGTCCGCTTGGCAGGTTCTACTTAAGACCAGCTCTAGATGCGAAACTCCCGAAATCTTCTTCATTGTCTACCTACGCTCCAACTGATTGTAGTGACGTCGATGTCAAGGATGTCTTTTACTCGATCTGGTCGCTCCCCTTCGGTCGACACATGGTTCTGATAGTCATTCTGGCCGGAGATATGAACGCCCAGGTCGGCCGCCTTGGTGAGACCGAGTCTCGTTTAGGTGGTAGGTTTGGGATAGCATCACATCGATCAATAATGGTGGACGATTGTTGCAACTGTGCGCTGAGCATAAGCTATTTTTAGCCAGCACTAGTTTTAGGCATCGTGCACGTCATTGCTATACTTGGCGCCTCCTTCTCCGAATCAGGCCTGGTCTCATATAGCTGCCGGTTACAGATGGCAGGGCTTTATTCAGGAGTGTCGTTCTTTTTGGAGCACATATTTGGATTCGGGTCATGCGTTAGCATGATGTTTCGTTATTACTTTCGATGGGTAACGATCTCACTGACAACAACGGCTGGTTATCGAAAAACTGGCTGCTTCAGAAAATCAACGAGGACGTCGTAGAACGTATCTTTGGTCGTATCCGAACAACTGTCCATTGGAACATACGCCGATCTAGTAAATGCACAACACTTTTCTGATTTGCATTGACAGATCTTCACCAATGTATTAAGTCTGATAGCGCACAAGCGATTGTTCACTGGTATCCAGTTGAGAAAACATCGTTCTGCTGCGTAACTCAGTACGATTCCCACTCCAGCTTGACCAAGAGATTCAGCCTTGGCGTCATCAGAAGCTCTGAGAGAGAAGCGCTTGGATAGACATTTATATAGAGATGAGCACGAATGGATAACGGTGTTTGAATGAAAGACTCGAGCACCGATAGTATATTCACATATTTGGTCAATACACTCCAATGTTTAAGCGAACTCTAAAAGTGTAGATCGATCCACCGAATCGAACGCACCTTTATAGTCGAGAAATACGGCGATTGTTGGCCGACGGTACACATGACGCTGCTCCAGAATTTGACAGAGTAAAAATGTGATCAAAGATCCTCTCCCAGGGCGAAGTCTTGCCTGCTGAACTGCAATGAGTCGATGAAGTGTAATGGATGCCAGAACCTTAGTAGTGCCTGGGGTCAAGGTAATTCTTTTATGGTCTTCGCAAGAGTCGCGAACTCCTTTTTTAATGTAGGAATTACTATCGGGTGACCCCAGCAAGGATGAATGCATTCCGTCGTCCACACAAGTTGAAACAACTGAGTCAAGGTCTCTACTAACGTTTCCGTGCCTTCTTTGAAAAGTTCCGGCACGAGATCATCTGCGCCAGTAGCCGTATTACGTTGGAGGGTCGAAATGCAATTGCGGACCTCAGTCTTAGTGGAGTGATTCTAAATCTACCGGCCGAGGTGCTATATTACAAGTTTGTGACTGTAACACAGTAGAAACAGGAAGCCAGCTAAATCGACCTTCAAAATGTTTCGCCCGACACCCTAACTTCTTGCACTTATTATAGATGAGTGTGTCAGTTACCTGTTCGGTAGCTTCACTGACAGACGGTCGCCTGAGACCGATGGCACGGATAAACTTACAGAGTTTACCGGTGTTCCGTAAAGCAAAAACGGCTTCCATTTCCTGAACTTTCTCCATTAACCAAGCCTCACGATCGGTGATCAAGCTTCGCTTCATCTTCCTACGCAGATCTCTCCTAAATTTATTATATCAACTGCCAGGAGGAATGTTGTGTCTGGCATGTATCTACTCCAGGGATTCCCCTGAGATCCAATGTTTGTTTAACCTGCGAACCCACGGTGCTGCATGCCACTACCTGTTTCATGAATGACCTGGGAGACTTAAGTCCAATGGTTATCAGGATCTTCGGGGTGAGAATTGCTTAGCCTGTTTTCTAGGCTAGTTTGGTACTTACCG
>LOND01006232.1:2861-12890 GCA_014220965.1 Paragonimus kellicotti
AGTTACACCAGAAGTAGAAAACTTGGTAAACAGTTTGTACATTTTGAGAGTTTGCATAACGAATGTTTACGTCAAACATGTTTGCGATTCAAGTGGTTCGCCAAACGTCCACTAAGCTAACTCAGTTGAATTAACGCCAGTTGAAGTGCGAGTAATTAAAATGGTGCAATCCAACAAATAAGTGGGTGAAGAAACTTGCAAACCAAAAAAGTGAATGGTGCCAGATTTTATACCAGCAAATTCCGGACGTAAATCATGGGGTTTTACATTTCATTGCATCCGTTTTTTGGGTCCAAACTAATTAAACAATAGACCCTAATGACCCAAAAATCACCTTATTTTAATTGCACTAAGTTTGGCCGACAAAGAGTAATCATTGACCAAGAAGCGATTTTATCCAGTAACTTGTGAGGAGATAATGGGTTTGTCAAGTGTATCTATTCAATCTGTAACGCTCTTCAGGCTACTAGGTTATGTAACGCGAGAGTAGTTGTCTGAAACGTGGTTCGACCGTGTGAGCGATTTATCTGCTCACTTCGTGTAGTGTTGGTGTTTAGTCAACAACACACCGAAATAAGACACCTGACGTTTATTCTGAAACCGTTGTTGAACGTGTGTTCCTATAGCAGCATTTGTAGCAACGGTATGTACACTTATCCAGTGAGAACTATAAGCTCATATTCTGTCTTGTTAATTTTCCAAGCGAAGTAGTCCACGAACACAGAGGAAAATAGGGCTGTTACAGAATGGGAAGTGTCGCAAAATAAGATTGTAATTAGCGTGAACATTTCAAATGTGAAACGGTAAATACCGATACACAATTCTACAATCATCATAACCCATAGTGTTATCGTCCTTAAAGCATTAATTGTAGTGAAAACTCTGAAAAGCGGAGTTAGTACATCTGTTTCTCGATTTGTGTAGTGGTTGTAATGCTTATGGAAGTGCGGACGTTGCGGTCAGATGTTGTTGGTGTACAAAGGGTATAGACGAATACCCCCCACTTCAATTGTGATGAAACTTGAACCTTGTGACAAGAATGTCTGCTACATGCGACCTTCAGAATTACTAAATTTACCTCAACTTCAGATAGCTAGAAATAAACTGCTTTGCTGTAATTTTGTTGGTGACGTTCTAGCTACCTACCAGCATCTTCATTCCGTTGTGTGTTACTGACTCGCTTTCTACCTCAGTAGCAAAGAAATCCGAAGTTGTTGATGAACCGTCATTTTATTTGCTAAGGCACTTACTGTTGGTTTCTCTTCTTGAAAATTTCTGATAAACATCCTGCAAGCAGGGACGTCCACAACAAATTTCACTTCACCAGTGAAAGTGAAACTTGCACTTGCACTGTTCTCTGCTTTTGGAAAGCATCTATTAATTCACTCGAATGAGAAGGAAAAATACTCTCTCATACTTGTTAAACGGTCTCCCATCGTTGCGATTTTTCAAGACTAAATTCGTCAAACTTATTCATTTATATGTAATAACTCACAGCCTACGGAAGTTCTCGTTTGAACATCCTATCAACTTGTATCTGTTTTGATACTGTTTTGTTTCGTAGTCATTTCTCTACCGTTGAGCCGATTTCTCCCGTGACCCTCTTACCATCTTTGATCAAACCCTCGTGCATTCCAACCGTAATCCTTTGCTTTGTATAAGTTATCACTGAAGATCAGAATACTGGCGTTTCTGGTGTGTGCATCTATCACCTTCTCTTTTCCGGCAGGATTCCCTATGTAAGTATGTAATCTTCCCAGTAGATTCGATAGTGCAGAGCAAAAAGTCCAAAACTTTCCAGTTTCTGAGAAAACAGGCGATCCCCACTTACCATGCAAGAAGTAACTGTTAACGTGCAACACATTTTACATCCCACCGGATATGCATAGTTTGCACGAATAATATTACATAAATGAAACTGCATAAATGTAGTGAGTAGTTGGATGAACATGGGTAATGTAGCTCAGTCAAACACCTTTCTAAACATCCAGACTTAATGAATAAAACAAACAATACTTGAAAGTTTCATTAAGGATATTTACACAAACCATGGATATAGTCAAGATGCACCCATCAAAATTACATGGGTTCATATACTAGGCTGAATTATCGATTTCTTCATTTTTCAGTCTAACTTATAACTATCTGCTTGCAGAATGGGTGAATAGCTATACGCAGCCTACGCGACGTGTAATGTATTTGTAATCTGCATATATATATATATTCACAGAGAAAAAGATGTGTTTTCGATGTTCCACCTCCTAAATCCGTCAGAGAATTACGCTGGAATTGCACTGTAAACCTCATAAAAAGAAGGACAGACGGAATGAATGTGACAACTAGTGGGACGATGACGTGCAACGAAGAGCAAAACATGATGATGTGACACTGTAACACTTGAACGCTCTTGAAGGCAGGTAGAGTGTGCCATGGAAACAATCGGGATGACCTGAACGCAATTTCAGTAACGTCCTTGCCACACCGGAGATCGTGAGAAGATATAACCATTGACCTCACATTAGGCACGACTGAATCATCATATGTGAACATAGCCACAGTAATAATCTGGTTGCCAGATCGTCTGAATAGAAGACGCAGTGACCTTCCTGTTCACTCCAGTCAATGATCTCTCGACCAGGACTTCTCTCCAAGTTGAAATCACAGAAATCATTAACTTGTTGAGCGGTATTTTGATTACTGATGAGTAGTAGGGGATTTTGGTTTTCATATAGATTGAACATCACCCACAATTGATCGCAGCTGTCGCATTCCCATAGACTTTCCAGTCGGCCCTTTCGAAAAGAAGCACTAGACTCGAGTTTCGCTCTCATTAGAGCTCGTCAGTAGTGCATATCCTTGCCACTGCCGGGACTAGAACTCCGGCCTTGCTTTTCATGAGGCAACCGTGTTTACCACTGCGCCATTGACCTCACATTAGGCACGACCGAATTATCATATGTGAACGCTCAACCACTTTCGCTTGTGAGTAATGATCAGGTTGCCCGATCGTCTCGAGAGGAGACACAGTTAACTCCAATCGATCACCCCTCGACTAGGACTTCCCTCCAAGTTGAAATCACAGAAATCATTGACTTGTTGAGCGGTATTTTGATTACTGATGAGTAGTAGGGGATTTTGGTTTTCATATAGATTGAACATCACCCACAATTGATCGCAGCTGTCACATTCCCACAGACTTTCCAGTCGTCCTCTTCAGATAAAATTTGCCGGCGTCCTAGTCCCAGCCCTAACAAAAATATTGATTACTGACGAGTTCTAGCAAAAGTGAAACTCGGTCTGGTGCTTCTTGAAATCCTCGTACTTCCAGCCAATACCCGGTGTAGACGAAGCTGTAAAGGTCGCTGTTTATGGGAGTGAACAGCTGCGATCAAACGTGGATGATGTTCACTTTGTAAGAAAGCCGACATATCCCATTACTCATGAGTAAAAACGTAACCTGCGAACAGACCGTTCAGATGAGTGCTATCCGGACGAGTATATGAAAGTTTGCTGAGCGACGGTCCCACAGTCACATGCAACCAGCCGCATTCATTCTACAGTGTGAAATCATGCGTTGAGTTTTGACGCCGTGTGCCTTAGTTATGTCTAACTGGCAAGACATTGCCACGCTCGACGAGAATTGTCAACGGACTGAGAACTGTTACGTTCAGTGTAAGCTAGCCACTCCCGAGTACTTCGTAAATAACTGTCTGCCCGCGTCATGATGGTTCAATACGCTTCCCTGCTTTAGCAACACAAGTGTTTGAATCCTAATGGTTTCGTTTGGTTTCACTGCAGACCTTATGCCATTGTAAGTATCATTTCATTCGAAGTACACTATTATCTACGCGTATACTGAAACTTCTCTTGTCTCATGTTTTTATGAGGGTCTCTCTAACGAGCCACTGTTTCTTACTTTCGAGTGAATGGATTTCACTTCCATAATAGCTTCTGATCAAGAAAACCAGTGTAGAGGTGTTGCGCTAAATTTATGATCACCGGTCTTTAATGTGGATACAAGAGTTTCCCCATACCAGCCATTCGCTTAGACCCACGTTACTTCGCTTACAGTGCGCTGACTAATTCAGTAAGAAATTAATCAGTTGAATCGTCGTTTTCCAAGTTTATTCCGCATTAACCAAGAAGCTGAACAGAGCCTACCACTGATTGTAGGCACTGTCAATAAACAAGTTCTAGAGATCTACTTTCAAAGGATGGCACCCTAAGCCTTCACTCTCACAGGTTACTTAAAACCGTTAGCATATGATCCTCAAACAGATAACTGTGTGCCTCTGCTTTTGTATATATGTACTACGCCAGAAACGTGTGCTTACAATCTCAACGTCTATGTTTTTCCTTGACCTTCAATGTTACTCACTTTCATACTGTCCCATTTTTGTACTATCGGTGATAAGCCTGTCTCTTGTTTTCGAGTGTCGACATTAGTTGCATAGGGTGTTGACAGCGTTCAGGTAGCTGTGGTTGCATAATTTGGAGTCAGACGTAAATCACACGTCTGCTGCGTTCTCAGAGCTAGTTCGTCTACGGAGATAGCTGACAATGACAATTTTTGTTAACAAATGTGCAAGGCTTCAGACTTGTTTGTGATGTATTCAGTTTCCTCCCACTTTTATTTACATTTGAAATACAAGCAGTTACTTGTGAACAACTGGTTAACAAAGAACAAGGCATGTTGGGTGTTTGCAATCTGCATGGAACTATCGAAAATTACTTGATTTGTCTCGCCATTAGTGTTAATACAAAATCAAATCTATTATTCATTCATCAATTCTGCCGCAAATGTCTGCATCCGGTTGAGTTTACTTCAGGCCAGGGCCTCTTTCACAATATCTGAAGTTTCATGAAGGGTTTCCATGCAATCATACATAGAATACTGACCATTACATATTATATCATGTTGGAAGAAGCTGACCAGTAGATGCATTTTAGCCACATTGGATGTCTCGTAAAACCATTACTTACCATTAGCGGTGCAGGTCAAGTCAGTTTACACATATGTTGTTTGATTACCTCTTTCAAACTGTTATTATTGTCTCAAGAGTCACCAGTTGGTGTACCTACCGATTCGGAATGTAAGGACTATGCTGCCCACTTCGCGCTTGCAAGTCAGTCTTACGATCTTACTGTTTGTGTTGTACAGCTACAGAAAGGAGTTCGAAACAGTTTCGTATGATATACTGACTAGCAAGACTACATGACAAATTAACAAGGCGACCGTGATCTCGATTTAGTTAATTCTGCTCTGATTTCGGTTTGAATAAAACACATCAAAAGTTTCAACAACTTTTGTGTATAAAATAAGTTTATGGACGTTACTGGGCAGTTGCAACGACGGTCACATAGATTGTAATCAAACGTTTGAGTGTAAGAATTCAGCTACTCCCTTAATGAACATGCGTCAAGTACCTCATTTATACTAAAGTATTGTGCCCTCTAGGTATAACAGAGAAATACCGGTGATGCTCCTATCAATCCAGGCACAGCATCGTATGATTGTTAAGTTTTTCTACATGATGATAAAGAATACAACCCTATTAAGTAGAATAAGTCACTAACTTGACGTAACCTGACTTAACCTTGGACAAAAGGAATGCAGTGTCTCTTCACCGAAAGCTCTTCAGGGACGGACAACTTCATCAGAGAGACCACACTCCTCTATCATCGGGAGTTTTCTTCGAAGATTCAGAACCTCATGGAGACTACCTCCAAAGAAGAACGTTAGTTTTTGCCTCGAATTACTTGATAACCCTGCTACAAATGAACTTGGGAAGTTTAGTATCACTACTACTTCTTCCAGTAGACCGTACTCCGGTAGACTGCCCATATGGAATGCCAATCTTACACGCATCGAGCACAGGATGAATTAGAGTAAAGCACCATTTGTTATAGTTTTATTCGTTTATGACCTTACCAAGCTGCTGTAGCTGCCGCAACGGTCTATGAGCGCGTAATCAAATAACGGAAAAACGGTTAATAGTACGGCGGATACAGGAACGACGGATAACCACAACGAACGACGGATTAAAGAGTATAAGAGGTTATTTATTCACTTCCTGGCCAACCCAGCCACTCAAGGCTAACACACGAACACACGGAAAAACCTACCTTCAAACACCCCTCTCTTAAGTCGCTTAGCTCGAAGACATCGTGATCACAAAATCGTTTATATTCAAAGGATTTGGGACCAGCTACAAAGTAAGGTCAAGAAGAATGGATTAGACAAAAGTGCACAAAGTGCAATGTAGGCGTGTTTTCGGGATGACAACAAGAGTGGACACTAAGGCTGAGGACGCTCGTGAAGACCGGAGAAATACATGACCATAGCAATTGTGAAGGTCGTTGACAAGTGTACTTTGTTAGTCTTCTGTCACGCAACATTTTCGGGGAATTAGCGACTTCCCTGACATACGCTTTGCTGCATATATTGGGGCATCTTGAAGAGAACAATGAAATGTTTTGTTTATGTGGTCACGTATACACGTTGCGTGTACACCACTCGGTAGTTACCTGTTGTTCTGACCTCGTGTTACTTACGCAAAACAACCCGTAAATTAACTATAGTCTTATCACAATACTGCACATAACTCTAATTACACCAAAAGCTTTCTAATTTGTGGTAACCGCGAACCTTAAAATTCGTATGGGGCTGATTGAAATAACCCACAAACTAGTCTGTCATCTTGTTGGAAGCATTACGCTCATCACCAGCATAAACCTTCAAGCAAACACGTTCATAAAATGCACCACCCCGTATGCAATATTTGAACAAAGACATACGTTGTACATACTGTCATGGCCCATCTAAATTCACGCTGATGTTTTATATCTTCGTGTAACATCAGTGCATGCGTTAGGTGATCTCCGCATGAGAGACTATCCTTCATAAAACACCACATTTAACCAGTAATGCTAATGGTCTCCTCAAAGTTGCCTACTACATACGGCCCATTTCGCGTTTTTATAAAAAGATACCAGATGTATAAGGTAACCTCACTTTGAACATTTTAAATATTCTAATAAGCACTGTATTAAAATTTTGTGCATACACCTGGCCTATGTTTTTCGGAAACTTCCAAGAAAATAACCACCTCAAACCACTTGACTGCAAAGGAAATTCAGGAGTATAACCCATATCCGACAACAAATAAAATATATATCTACCACAATTTACTGGCAGAAATTTGAATCACCAAGTGAACCAAAAGATAAACGAGTATTTTAGGGCAAATGACCTAATGTAGGCTCACTCCATTGTATGAGTTGATGAATTTAGTATCTCAGTGAAGTGGCTATAGAACTTCGTATAATAATGTCAGAGTTCGTGTTTACCGTGCTACAGATGTCACCAAATAAAACGGAATGGCCAGCTTTTTATTGACTGTTCTAGATAATCAGTAATATTCTAACAATTTCAAGAGTCCTTTAGCAGGAAACGTCTGGGAAAGAAGCATTTTGCAACTAGAAACGCTTTTTACAGAAACGCCAGAGCCTTCATCTGTTATTTTACGCACTAATGGAGCACGGCTTGACTCCGGAAAAAGCGTTTCGGTCCGAAGCATTGACACCTCTACTGCATGAAATGCGTCAAGCTGAACCAAAGGGCCGATATACCTAAAAGCGTCCATTGCCATTACCGTGTTTATTCTGTTGGTCTGTTCACCTTTGATTTCTTTTCTCACCTTCTTCGTCACATCGGTTTGTCTAAGCCCCTAAACTGTGAATCTTCCTTTGAAAATCTCTGCTGAATATACGAAAAATCGAAAACAATTGAAAATAGCCAACAAGTTTTTCTTGTGGAATGTCCACGTGGTAGATGACAGAAAATAGGTCATTATTGTTATGATTAGCAAGATGAAATATGCACAAAAATGGCAGAACTTTATTGTGATTTGATAGATCATTCTAGAAAACCATAAGCAAGGTAGAAGGCATTGAAATACTGTACTTCCGTAGGCAATGTAGGAACGTGCAACAAAATTTACATGGACAAGAGATTGAATTTTGAGTTTTAAACATGGGTGATATCTACGCGTTGGTTCCTTTGTTTGACGACTACTATGATTAGTTGATATCTTCGGTAGTACCTTGACACTGAAGCTATGGTTGTCAGTTTCCTGTTATTCTGCAGAAGTACACAAAATATGGTGTCTGATTATCTATGTTGCTTACCACCAAAGCCTACGTACTGTGTGACTTGATGGCCTTCCTCGAAATGAACATTTTCAACTGCTAGTACTTGGTTTCCTTTGTTGGCGTCCTTTTTTATTGGTTAGCCTTGTCCTGACCTTTTCTGCTACCTTGGCGTGGTGGTCAGGCTTGTGTGTTGTTTTGATCCGGTGGGCTGTGCTGACTTCGACTTTGGTCGATGTAGGTTCAACCATGTCAGATTGGCCACAGGGGAGCAACCAGACTAAAGCAGATGCGTATGTTGTGTATGGTGCCGCTGTGCTGTGCTTTGGAACGGTTTGATGTTGTTTTTGTTTCTTTTTTGCCTTGATCTGATTCGGTGTGTGTGTGGTCGGTTTGTCTTTGCAGTACTATCTTTGTGTGAATGTGCCGAATTTCTTGGGTTGTGACTGTCGAGCCTGTTTCAGGTGGTTGATGCGTATGTGCGTGTGCGTCACCTGCTGCCTTGCGGTACAGGCTTTTGAGCCAAAGGCTTTGGTTGAGGGCCCTAATCGCTCTCCTGCCTAGGTCTGGGCGACCTGGCAGTATTCTAAGCCCACAAAAACTATGACTTTACAAACCAAACGAAATACCATACTGCATCGGCCGTCACGCAGGATAAACCGGGTCGCCCTATCTGCTGCACATGGCAGGGTGGATAGGCGAAAATATGCTACTGCCAAACACACCCTCATACTGTTCCCCCAACCAGAATCCTCGAGCAGATAATGCTCACTCAAGTTTCAGTAACCCGAAGACCAACCTGAAACAGGCACGGGGACGCAAGACGCTCTGTGTTGGAGCATGGAATGTGCGCACGCTGCTGGATCGATGCGGCGCGACAGGGCGGCCAGAACGGCGCACTGCACTGATCGCGATGGAGCTTGCGTCGCTATGGAATCGACATAGCAGCCTTGAGCGAGACAAGGCTTGCGGACCAAGGTAAGTTGCGGGAAGCAGGTGCTGGGTACACCTTCTACTGGATAGGTTACCCGGCAGACGGTGCTCGGGAGCATGGTGTCTGTTTCGCAGTCGCTGATCACATCAATGCTTTGATGATAGGCGAACCGCACGGCATCAGCCCTCGAATGTTGTCTATGCGCCTGCGACTCGGTCGAGGTAAGTGTGGTACATTTCTCAGTGTTTATGGTCCAACTATGTGTCACACTGATGATACAAAGGACCAGTTCTATGATCAGCTGTCCGTCACAATCCGGTCGACACCAGTGAGTGACCGACTGTTTGTTCTGGGTGACTTGAACGCTCGAGTCGGGCGCGACTCAGTAGCTTGGGCCGGGAGTCCTCGGACCCTACGGCATTGGTTCAGTCAATGAGAACGGTGATCGTCTGCTCCACCTGTGTGCTACTCACGAGCTGGCTATCACGAACACCCGATTCCAGCTGGATGCGAGCGACATCACGACGTGGACCCATCCACGAAGTGGTCATCACCATTTGCTTGACTACGTGATTGTGCGGCAGCGCGACATTAGTGAAGTGCGTATCACGCGAGTGATGCGCGGTGCTGAATGTAGCACAGATCATAGATTGGTCAGGACTAAATTATTTATCCATGTACGCAAGTCTGTTTATTGTAGGTCTTCCGGACAACGGCAGAAGCTGGATGTCAAACGATTGGAGAACTGTGAGGTAAAGACTGTTTACCAGCATGCAGTTGCCGCTCGTCTGCACGACGCGCCTTTATCCACTACCCCTGAGGGTATGTGGCAATTTATCAAGGAACAGTCACCGAGACGATCGGTCTCGATCGCCAGAACCGTCCGGACTGGTTCGACGAACAACAACGTGATTATCGCTGAATTCGTACGGGAGAAAAATGCC
>LOND01006232.1:12990-26284 GCA_014220965.1 Paragonimus kellicotti
TTTAAACATGGGTGATATCTACGCGTTGGTTCCTTTGTTTGACGACTACTATGATTAGTTGATATCTTCGGTAGTACCTTGACACTGAAAGCTATGGTTGTCAGTTTCCTGTTATTCTGCAGAAGTACACAAAATATGGTGTCTGATTATCTATGTTGCTTACCACCAAAGCCTACGTACTGTGTGACTTGATGGCCTTCCTCGAAATGAACATTTTCAACTGCTAGTACTTGGTTTCCTTTGTTGGCGTCCTTTTTTATTGGTTAGCCTTGTCCTGACCTTTTCTGCTACCTTGGCGTGGTGGTCAGGCTTGTGTGTTGTTTTGATCCGGTGGGCTGTGCTGACTTCGACTTTGGTCGATGTAGGTTCAACCATGTCAGATTGGCCACAGGGGAGCAACCAGACTAAAGCAGATGCGTATGTTGTGTATGGTGCCGCTGTGCTGTGCTTTGGAACGGTTTGATGTTGTTTTTGTTTCTTTTTTGCTTCATCTGATTCGGTGTGTGTGTGGTCGGTTTGTCTTGCAGTACTATCTTTGTGTGAATGTGCCGAATTTCTTGGGTTGTGACTGTCGAGCCTGTTTCAGGTGGTTGATGCGTATTTGTGCGTGTGCGTCACCTGCTGCCTTGCGGTACAGGCTTTTGAGCCAAAGGCTTTGGTTGAGGGCCCTAATCGCTCTCCTGCCTAGGTCTGGGCGACCTGGCAGTATTCTAAGCCCACAAAAACTATGACTTTACAAACCAAACGAAATACCATACTGCATCGGCCGTCACGCAGGATAAACCGGGTCGCCCTATCTGCTGCACATGGCAGGGTGGATAGGCGAAAATATGCTACTGCCAAACACTCACCCTCATACTGTTCCCCCAACCAGAATCCTCGAGCAGATAATGCTCACTCAAGTTTCAGTAACCCGAAGACCAACCTGAAACAGGCACGGGGACGCAAGACGCTCTGTGTTGGAGCATGGAATGTGCGCACGCTGCTGGATCGATGCGGCGCGACAGGGCGGCCAGAGCGGCGCACTGCACTGATCGCGATGGAGCTGCGTCGCTATGGAATCGACATAGCAGCCTTGAGCGAGACAAGGCTTGCGGACCAAGGTAAGTTGCGGGAAGCAGGTGCTGGGTACACCTTCTACTGGATAGGTTACCCGGCAGACGGTGCTCGGGAGCATGGTGTCTGTTTCGCAGTCGCTGATCACATCAATGCTTTGATGATAGGCGAACCGCACGGCATCAGCCCTCGAATGTTGTCTATGCGCCTGCGACTCGGTCGAGGTAAGTGTGGTACATTTCTCAGTGTTTATGGTCCAACTGTGTCACACTGATGATACAAAGGACCAGTTCTATGATCAGCTGTCCGTCACAATCCGGTCGACACCAGTGAGTGACCGACTGTTTGTTCTGGGTGACTTGAACGCTCGAGTCGGGCGCGACTCAGTAGCTTGGCCGGGAGTCCTCGGACCCTACGGCATTGGTTCAGTCAATGAGAACGGTGATCGTCTGCTCCACCTGTGTGCTACTCACGAGCTGGCTATCACGAACACCCGATTCCAGCTGGATGCGAGCGACATCACGACGTGGACCCATCCACGAAGTGGTCATCACCATTTGCTTGACTACGTGATTGTGCGGCAGCGCGACATTAGTGAAGTGCGTATCACGCGAGTGATGCGCGGTGCTGAATGTAGCACAGATCATAGATTGGTCAGGACTAAATTATTTATCCATGTACGCAAGTCTGTTTATTGTAGGTCTTCCGGACAACGGCAGAAGCTGGATGTCAAACGATTGGAGAACTGTGAGGTAAAGACTGTTTACCAGCATGCAGTTGCCGCTCGTCTGCACGACGCGCCTTTATCCACTACCCCTGAGGGTATGTGGCAATTTATCAAGGACGGCAGTCACCGAGACGATCGGTCTCAATCGCCAGAACCGTCCGGACTGGTTCGACGACAACAACGTGGTTATCGCTGAATTGGTACGAGAGAAGAATGCCGCATTTGCTGCCTCCACAGTGGACCCGGCCAGTGAAGCGAAGAAGGCCACGTTCCGGAGTATCCGCCGTCAACTGGCCGAGCGTGTCCGCGGAATCAAAGAAAACTGGTGGATGAAGCGAAGGGTGAGCGAATGCAGGGCTTCGCAGATCGTCGACAACATAAGGAGTTCTACGATTCGCTCAAAGCGATCTTCGGTCCGTCGATCCAGTCCACTAAAGCACTGGTAGACATGGACACCGGCTGTTCGTGCACCCAGCCAGAGGACATCATGAAGGTCTGGCGTGCAAACACTTTGTACGACTACTGAACCGCTCTACTACCCCCATCGTGATTGGGTGACCGTGAACAGCCTGTCGCAACAGGCCATCAAGCCTTCACTTGCTCTCGCCCCGGATTTACTAGAATTGCAGAGAGCGATTGGTCAACTGCGCAACGGAAAGGCTGCGGGCGAAGATGGACTGCCGGCTGAGGTCCTTAAGAATGGTGGACCGGCGCTGGAACGTGCACTGCTCCAGCTGGTTCACTCCATCTGGGAGCACGAAGTAATGCCGCAAGAATTTAGGATGCCTTGATCGTACCCTTGTTCAAAGGTAAGGGTAGCAAGCAATGCCCTGACAGCTATCGGGGCATAAGTCTGCTGAGCTGCGCAGGCAAGGTGCTTGCCAGAATTCTCCTAAACAGGCTGAATACGGAAGTTCTGGAGACCAATGTCCCTGAGGAGCAATGCGGATTCCGGGCGAGTCGGAGTACGATCGACCTGGTGTTCGCTGCTCGACAAATTCAGGAGAAATGCCGGGAACGCAACCAGCCCCTGTATGCTCTCTTCGTGGATTTCACCAAGGCTTTTGATTCCGTGAACCGTGAGGCGTTGTGGACGGTGCTTGGTAAGTTTGGATGTCCAGGTAAGTTTGTCAATTTGATTCGAATGTTGCATGTGGGTATGAGGGCGAAGGTACAGTCGTGTGGATCGACTTGTGATGATTTTGACATTGTCACTGGCGTGAAGCAGGGTTGTGTGCTAGCCCCAGCTCTATTTAGTTTATATTTGACTGCCATGATAACAGTTGCTTTTCAGGACTCTGGGGAGGATGGCGTTGAGGTAGAGTACCGGACGGATGGGCGCCTGCTGAATATCCGACGATTCGGCGCCCCAACCCGGTTACATACCTCAACGATGCGCATGCTTCTATTTGCAGATGACAGCGCGCTATTCGCACACAGCGAGGACGAACTACAGCGACTGACCACTGCTTTCGCGACCGCGGCATCCAAGTTTGGATTGGATATCAACACAGGTAAGACATTTTCTTTCTTTCAGCCTTCTCCGGGCGAAGGTGCTGTCTGTTCACCTTCACCCCAAATTCGCATCAATGGAGCCGTTGTCGACAGCTGCGCTGATTTTTGCTACTTGGGTAGCAATTTGTCCACCGATCTGTCCGTGGACCGCGAGTTGAGAGCTCGTGTGGCAAAGGCTAGTGTTGCGTTCGGACGTCTTGAAAGACGTGTTTGGAAGAACCACAGCCTGAAGCCGAGCACTAAGCTCTTTGTCTACCGCTCAATGGTGCTGTCTATACTGCTGTACGGCAGTGAAACATGGACGTTGTATCAGCGGAACGTGCGCTATCTTAGCCGCTTTCATTTGCAATGTCTAAGACGCATCTTGGGTATTCGGTGGTCGGACATGATTCCGAACACTGAGGTATTGCGGCGAGCAGACATGAACGGGATGGAAGCCATGCTGATGCTGAATCAGTTTCGTTGGCTGGGTCACGTCCGTCGGATGGGCGATGACCGTATTCCGAAGCAGCTTCTGTATGGACAACTGAGATCAGGTAAGCGAAATCCTGGTGGTCAAAAGCGGAGATACCAGGATGCTGTGCAGGTGAGTCTTTCACGTTGTAAAATTGATTTCAGATGTTGGGAAGACTTAGCGTTGAACCGGACGGTCTGGAGGAATACGATTCGGACGAACGTCCGCGAGTTCAACGAGCAGTTATTACGCGGCCGAGAACGGAAGCGCGCGGTACGCAAAGGAACCATCGGTGCCATAGGTCGTGGTGACATGACTAGCCATTCAATTGGCTAACCAGCATTGGCCGGCTGGACACAAAGGCCTCACTCACACACCTACTGGTCTTATTCCTTCGGGTTTACACCGGATACGTGGTGTGTGAGTGGAACCACAAGTGGTGCAGCGCAAGCCACTTGGGGTGATGGTTTGAAGCGCAGGCGTCCTCTGGCTTCGGTCACTGTGACAGGCTAATCCGTTTCGGATGCCGCCAACCGTAGCCTTGTTATTTTTGCTGCTATGCCCACTGAGATTTTACAGACAAACTCCACCGAAATCATTCCTGGGATACAACTTTAAAATCAAACTTCACACGACGTTTTTGCGTGGAATGTACATTCCATTAAGAAACAACAAGTCAAACGTCTTAGACGTTAACGATTCACAAGGTTTTTTTTATAGATTTTCTTTGTCAGCTTAAAACTAATTCCTCAAAACTGACTATACGGAATCGAGTTCCGTTTGATTCCACGTTATGGTTAGCGCGATTATATGACTTGCTGTCAATGGGGCTATTTGAGTTATATGAATAAGTTTTGCCCATATTTATAGCCGGGTTATTTTAAAGCATACTTGGAAAATACAGCGATCCTGTCAATCAAAGCCAGTTGGTGATGTTGACCATTCAGATATCCAACACCTATGTTTTGTCACTTCAGACTGTCTTGGTTTAGTTACAATTGAGAGAAGTTCATAGTTGAAATTGAAGGTAATGGTAGTTAAGATCTAACTGATATGCTAATCGTGCCTTGTTACAAAAATATAATTAACTATCTGGGGCGCAAAATATTACTTGGGGTAAACACAGTCTCCTTGGGGGTGTTCTTTTCATGATAAGCAGAAAACATCCAGGATGATTTATTCATCTATCAACAGTAAACTAGCGAAAAGACAGAGAACAGTTTAAATACCGCCTGACAAACTGTAAGCGATTTATCTTTCGTGTGAAATATTGTCATGAATTGATTTACGTCAGATACCCATGACGTTCGACGGACCGCAAGCGACGTTACAACATACAGCGTGATAAGGCAGCCGATAGTATCATCACAATCTGTCGCTGAGGTATAATACCGTTTCTGGAAAGGGTAACGTAAATAGCCACTTTGACATTCTGCCTCTTCGATACACACAAATCTAAATGCATGTGATCACTGAGCGGACTTTTCGTGCAGTTACTCGAGCATAAAACAAAATAGATTAACCAAGTCCGGTTTCGAATACTTCGAAATACTTGTTTTTCCAAGAGTGACACTAGCTAGCACGGTTTGTATTATCTTTGTAGCACTACCAAATGATGTGATCATGATCACTTGTTTAGACAGGTCACCACAATGCAAGGCCACACAATGACTATTGAACGATTCTCACGTGAATGGTATCTTAGTGGCTTCAAACAACACTCACCTTCAGGTTGAACATCACCCACAATTGAACTGGCTTTGCTGGATCATTATTTGCATTACAATTTCTTTACACATTCTTTTGGTGGCATTTACCCGCGTAGCAATTTTACCTATAATATTTACGAAGTTGCAGGTATTACATAACTTGCTAGTTAGTTGTGTTGTTTGTCTTAGACTCAGCAAACTCCGTAGGTCAGCATTGACGTTAAGATCATTGACTGGAACTGCACCAAAACTCAGTCTGCCTCAAGCCCCTAGATGGCAATGCAACATTTTACAAGGCGTGGTAACATAGTTAATGTGTATCTATTGGTCGAAATTCGCTGGAAGCACTTGACCGGTTTCGTGGCTGTTTCTACCCGTCAGATTTGCACACTCGGTGAACTTCGACCAAACATCCTAGTACAAAAACGGTAGATACTGACATTTGTAGACAATAACTCACTTGAGAGTTCGCTGTGTTGCTAATCGCAGATTCATTGGAGTCAGTGGATCAATGATTATGTTGAGTGAACTAACTAGCACTGTGCGTCTGTCGTCTGCACAGTAGGATGTATGGTTGACGTTCACCGGGTGTGCACAAATGTTAATTAGTAACAACCACTGAACTGGTCATGTGCTTTCGGCCATTTCGGTCAACAGACGCATGCTCCGTATGCTGACCTACTTTACTCACGAAGTTTTGTAAGTAACATCTCAGTGTCAGAACTGGTGAAATGAATCCATTTTTACATCCCAGAATTTCCTCCCTCTATATGTTTATGTGTACACATTTTTCCGTTTCCACTTCAGTAGTTAGGTAGAGTTATCGTTATTTTATGTTTCTCATTAACAGTTTTTCGATGTGGCTGGCAGTGGTGTACTAAGCAAGAGTTTTCAACCTCCATGGTATCTATCTTCAAAAATGTTAAAATGGTAACCTGACCGTCTGGTTTGATTTAGCAGAGTTGTATTTCCAAACTAGGAAAGCAACTCACTGTTCTGTTATGTTTCCTCACATCATCACCACGTTGTCAAAGTACAGAGTACAACAGAAACGAGATGAACTTATGTGAACACATCTGACCAACCATTTCAACATCATGAATCTACCTTATTCAAGTGTGCAGACGCATCGGAACCAGCAAGACATGAAGCCCTGATCAGTGATAAACAGCCATTTTATCGTAATCTGTCCGGTCCGGACGTAAACACCAGGCCATGGAAGATTCAGTGTTTTGACGAAGCGTTTTTGAATACATAATGGGGGGAGAGTAAGCGGATGGCTATGGCTTCTGCGACTGCCAACAGGCGCTCTTTGACCCGTTTTGATTGTAAACTAGGAGCGCGATAGATAGGACGGAATGATGCATTGACATCGATTGAGTGGTTGGACTCCATTAGGTGCGCAGCGATGGAAGACGAACAAGATTTGGCCAGGCCCCGAGTTAGCCACACCGGATGATGCTCCCGTATGCGTTCAGATAATCGCCGTGTCGTGCGGCCTACATAGCTCGTTCCACAGGAACAAACGAAATGGTATACACAGTAAGAGGCAGCATGAACAGGCAATGTATCTTTCAACTGAGGGCGCAAAATCGGTATGGAATTAAACTTGAACACGTAGTTTTGCTGCAGAATAGGTCTTGCTTAGGGCTATGCTAAGTTTGTTGCTTATATTTTCTGAAGCATTATCGCCCTTAAAAGGTAATGAAATATAAACAGACTTTTTCTCTACAGTGTGTTGATTGTTCAGCTTTGTGCTATTTGACATATGCTTGTGAATAAACTGTTCGGATAGCCGTTTTCAACTAGTACTTGAAATATGAATTGTCTTTCCTTCTCTAGAGTGTCACTCGAGCATATTTTCTTAGCCCTGTCGATCAAACATCGGATAAGATTTTGTCTCAATGGTACAAAACTATAAAAGTTGGTATATTGTCTTGTCAACGTTAACTTACGGTGTACTTTCCTTTAAGAAGATGAACAGCGTATGGACACGCATGCATTCACATCCAAGTATTACGTCATCAACACCACGGTAACTCGATAGGTTGCCTCAACCACTTTTGTGAGCATGGCGCCGACTGGTTAGGTCTGATCAACAGGGTTTCGGTAAAGGCCAGTAGCCTTGGGATCTGGCTGCTTAGCAATGATTCCAATGATCTAAGTGGGTCCACCTGGTGACCTACTATCATGAAGTGTTTAGCAAAGCTGGTCCGTATACCCTTTAGCCTGTTCTAGTTAGACCTCCTGACATATCATGTCACTTAGCTGATTCACTGCTATGGATTCATTTCGTCTTGCTTTCCGAATGGACCTCATAAACGAACGCTCCTGATCGCTCACTAGCTACCTAATGATCACATAATCGATTGTTACCCCATTCTTGCGAGCACTCGGTAAACACAACAGAAAAACGGTGTAGCAAATACCTTTTTTCGGTTATTCATTTTCAAACCGAATACATGACATTTATACGAAACAGCTATCATGGTGAAGCGAATAAATCAAGTTACAAGTTCAGTTGATGCTAACCCGACATAGATACGCACGGTGACAAGGTTTCGATACAATTCCATCACAGTTGTAACGCAGTTCTAACCGTGGCAGTTTGATCGGTCACAGTTTGGATGGCTGACCATGGCAATTGCAAGGGCTAAACAAAACGCTTCCATTCAGACAACAGTGGATTATTCAGTCGGATTTCGATCACCTCAACTTTAACCTCTAGTCGATATCTAACCCCTTTTGACTGACTGACCTCGATATCTTGTCGATTCGCACCATAATGTCGATCTGGCCTCTTCTTTTCGCCTGATTAAACTGTTATGCGTTCGTAACCAAAGGGCTTCCGGAATTTCTCAATATCATAATCCATATCTGGTGAGAAATTCGACCGTTACTAGAAAATCTTTTAACTTTTGGTTGTTCCTCCAGTATGACTGTTCATAAAAGTCACAAATCCGACCAGCAACGTTCATACAACTAGCTGCTTGGTGACTCTCATAGAAAATAATTAACCATCTTCTTGGGGACTCTGTGACAAAACAACACGGTCGTGTAACATCAGACGATCTTTTTCGACTGTCAGAGCTTATATTTTGAAAAAGCTGCTAGTTATATATGCCTCCAGAGTGACTGGAACAGCTCTTCTGGTGGTACACCGTAATACTTTTTCATAATGTGTCTTCCCTAGCTTGTGGTGGAAAGACGAAAGCTGTAACGGGCAGTGAAAGCACTGACTTCTCCAATTTAAGTTTAATTTTGGAATCGACTGGAATGATTAAAGTCACAAAAATACTGTTCTGATCGGCAGTCAACCGGAGATGTGAGTCATTCTGTCCAATTGGTAACATTTTGTGGAACTGTAATCGGAACTTATGCTTTAGAAAAATACTGTCCCATAGCTGTGTACGTTAGAATTTCGTGATTTGTGTCAAAATTGGATATTAGTGATGTTTAGTCAGTCAATGGCATTAATTTCTTTTCATGCAGAGCTGTGTGTAATTTTTCACTGAGAGATACTAGTGACAACCTTTCTTTATCGGTTTGAGTCCGCTACTATTCTGCTTAAGTAAGTGGGTGAGAGCCATGGCATACTGTCTTGTGGTCAACATCAAGAAGATCGTACAGCAAGACAGCTTTATTGTTACACTCATCAACATTTGACAATTTTGCATAATCAAGGCTTACTGCAGCAAAAGCAAAACATCTTTGATAACCTCGAAGGCTTCCGAAAAGGCATCCGGTCAAGTCCACTAAAGGTTTCCCACTGAAAAATTACTTAATAGTGCATTCGTCTGCGACAACTGAGCGGCAATCCTGTTTTAAAAACTCAGAAATTCAATTAATAATTTCACAGTAGTTTTATTCGTGAATGGCGGCACACATTTTGCAGTTCGTTTACCGGTTTTGGTCTTTTTATAATGAAAATCAGTTACCCCATTCTGGATCGGTCACCTGCTTGGTTGTATTCAAAACGTGTAGAATGAAGTGCGCGATGACAGATTGCTTGAATGTGCATTATTGCAGTGGCAACAAAAGACAAAATGGGTTATTACCAGACATCTGTGACAAAGTATATGAAATAAACATCGTAAAATGCAAACAGTACTCCTCATGGCTGACAAGGATCTCATATCCATTGTCAGTAGTCCAATGTCATTGGCTTTGTTGATGTCACTCGCCATGCCTATAAACGTTTCCAACCTTTGCCTGAAGGATTGGGTTCTCCTGGTGTCGAGGTTTGCTGTTAGTCTCGGCGCACCTATCGGTATTTTTTAGTGGAACTATACTACTTAGACACGCTGTACACTGTACATCAGTGCTCTTCTTTCGCTCCCTTGCCATCTGCGGACCAATTCTTTCCGAATTAAAAAAAGTTCATCCCTGTTCCAGTTGGATTTCCCGACATATCAGGTCACTAAGCTAATGCAATTCTACGGATTCGTTTTATCTTGCCTTTCAACTAGATCGTGTAAACTTGGTCCTGTCTGGAAAATACGAACTAATGAACAACCTGTGAACAATCGGTAAGTTGATTTGTTGATTGGGCCGTGCTCAACAATACATTAAATTACTGGTTGTTCATGAGATGTTCTGGAATTATGAATCCTCAATTCGGCCTCAAGTATAGTCCAGCAGATTAGCTTGACTTGCGATCGAAACCAGCAAGCACGCACAGGTTGAATTTGAATTGTGTGACAGAGCGTGCTGCTGTGTTGTTGGCACCGTTTTAGTTTTCGTTTGTGTAAGTCGTGTGCATGGCTTACTGGGCCTTTGGCTCATGCTTGTTTGTGTTGTTTCCTTTTACAGGACTGTTGTTGGAACCTCTACTTTGGAAGAACGCTGTCCCCGGTGTCTCCACGTTGCCCTAGATTTGGTCAGCAAGTGTAACGGATGATCAGGATAAAAACGGCCAGCTTGTATGTTACAGTAGCGTACAGAATACGGGTTTTTCTATTCAGGCCGAAGCTTTCATGACCCCGGACGCCATCACCTCTGTTCCGACTTATAACATCCGTCCAACAGGATATAATCTACTGCGTGTAATTACTCGCTTCATGCACTCCGGGTAAGTAGATTTCAACTAATGCGCAATTGCAAGTACAGTGAGTTACGAGCAAGAGGGACATTATTTCCATATCAAATTTTAGCCAACTAACCGATGTGGCTTACATTCAAACGAGTACTGTCACAGTCAGTTTCCAGTTTGACGCAGATGGACGTGGAACGTTTTGAATCGGTTGTGAAACTTACTGAGGTTTGCTTCCCCGATAATTAGGTGAAATACGTATATTCCACCATCTGCTGTGGGGTTGCGTTCTACAGAAGAGTAAAACCGTAGACAGGCATTCTACAAAGTCTCTAATTGCTGTTTTTGCGGCAATGTTTTGGGAGTTTATCGCCAGAAAACTGAATTCATGAGGGTAAACACAAGCAGCCATCATTATTCAGTCATTAGTTGCATAATTCCCCTGTCAGGTCGGATATTTGGGCGACAGGCTCCGAGGAATTCGAGTAGACAATTACAGCGCCCTAGGTTCTGAACTACAGAACAAACCAGCATCATGATTTGCTCTAAAAGGAAGTAACAGCGTAGGTGTTTACTCCACATAACGTGCGCCATTACACTATCACCCAGCGCATAGCACTCAGCAGAAGGGTTGGATGTGTGTAGCAATGGTTGGGTTTGATATCAATCCGCAGCAAAAGGTCACACTGATATGGAAAAAGGCCCGGATAACATGTGATGATGAACATCAAAACGTGCGTTTTATAGAACAGTACAATACACTCACATTGACTGTACGCTAGAAAAGAAATCAGCTAAGTCTGCACCTACTGTCTGTCGTTCCCCATTGTGAAAAGCTGCCACTGGCCAGGAGTGTAAACAGACCTAGACTGACTTCTGGTGTAAGTGAATAGATTTCTTCTTTCAGAATAAATATGCAAATTTGATTCATATACATTCCATATCAGTGGACACTTCGACAAACTTGTGAGAAAACTTTTTACATTATTATCAATAACTGACAAATTCTCGCAGTTTGCCGGTAAGAGTAATTCACTTTATTCTCAGTTTGATTTTCTACGCTCAGTAAATGAGAATTGTTTCCATCACGAAACCAGCCGCAGGTGCTTAGCTCAAATGCCCATCGCTTGACTGTACTACGCCTTCTCGTACCTAATGGCTTTCTTGTGAGCATGCAGTTGGATGTGTCAGTCGTTTTCTGTCCAGGAAAGGTGGTCAAAATTCGTCCATTTGGTAGACGAGTGAGAGGTACTGAGTGAGAGGTACTATTGATGTCCCGACGAGGTCCAAAACTGGTTCATGTGCAGATTCTAACACAACATACAGGTATTGCATGGAAAACGTTCTTCAATCCTATATCGAAAACCTGGTAAACCGAATGGAGGAAAATGGAGTCTATCACAACAACCAAGAAAGGTAATGATGTCGGCTTACGGGATTAACTTGCATGTGAACAATACGTCACAGTGGATCAAATAGACTCTAGTCGATCATTACGGTATTTCAGCAGTGCTGTAAGAATTTTTGCCTACATCGATTGATACACAACGAACACCACCCAATATAGCTAAGGGAACTCCTTGATTCATGCAACTGAGCCGTAACGAGGAATTCTTTCACAAGGAGACAGACACGGCGTATGATAATCTACTTTGTGACTACCGTTAGACTTATAGTTTAGTCAGTTATCGAATGACATACCTTATGCTCATTCCTATCGAAACTAACCTGAAAGCTGCTCAACCAAGTGGGACAGTTTTCAATAGCCGATAAGTTTAGGTCACAAATTCATTTTCTTTAAATATTGTGAACCGGGTCAAATTCGATCACGAAATGTAGTAGTGGGGTTGTTTTCATTCGTAACAACGTTTTTTGTTGCTTAACTACAGTATGGATTACACCACAATCCTTTTGGCCCACTCGCTTTATTATTGCTTTTGTTTAAAATATAACTCTGGGCTTGAGCTAAGCACATTTGCTATTACTATCGAGCATTCCAAATTATTACAAATAGGCATTACGTTTTTATGTGCACTGAGCACAATTATGTCAAAGTGCTGAAGTGTTCATATATGTGTGGACTGAATACAAGAATTAAAGTTCGCTGCCAGAGCATTACAAACTTGGGATTGCAAACAAGTGGGTTTAATTAAAAAATTTAACCTCACAACATAAAATTTATTGCTGCCCGTGTAATAGTTTATACTGCTTATCAGAATCATTCTTTTGAGACTGGCCACCGTTTTCGTGATTCGAGGTTTTCGGAGATCTCGTATTAAAATGTGATTTATCAATCAACTTGCATGACTCTGAAGAAACCAGCCGTTGTTTGTTACAGCTTGGCCGTTTCTGTTATTGAGAACCTAGTTTTTACGTTTTAAATTCACTGACGTAACTACAGATTCAGTTTTGAGATGGGTTAATTCTAGAATTTAATCAACTTGATCAGCAACCTAAGTTGGTGCCTTGAAAATCCTACACTCCACTATATGTGAAACTTGTTGGATTGGCACCAACGTAGTTGGAACTATTGTGGGAAATTCTCGTAATTTTGCAACTTAATGGGTTTATTCAAATTTTCTGAAGTCCCTCCTAGAATTGGCCTCAAAGTGATACAAAAGAGTAGCCACATCTAGTGAAAGCGGTTATCAAACATTCTTCTACCGAATTCATTTACATCTACCGTGAGGATTACGTTATAAAGAGTGGAGTAAGTGTAGAAAGGTGGACCACGTTTATCCTAACTGCACTCAGGAAACCGTTTCATGGACCACTGCAACTGACAAATGTTTCCATGATAA
>LOND01006236.1:16098-28486 GCA_014220965.1 Paragonimus kellicotti
TACTTTGTAATCAGCTGGCCATCATCAACCGAAGGGAAAGTTAGCAGATGCAACTGATTTTATAAATTTCCACACTGCTTCTCTATGATGATCTACTCAAAACAATATGGCGGAATTCAGAACTTTAACCCGGAGGCTAACAGCTTCAGTTGTAACTTGCTGATTGTCAAAATGGATGCAGTGTGTACAAAACTAGTGTTATCAATCCTAAAATCTAATGAATGAGATTATGTCATTTACATTCTGTCAAACGTAGTCTTTGTGGAGTCAATTGTATCCATCTGTCAACTCACCGCTGAATCTAGCTTATTTGATTCAACATTTCATAAGTGGCTGCTCTCAAAACAAGTGCAAACAATTTACAGTGTCGACCTGCTGGTTTCTTAATCACTGACAGTTGTCTATTACTTTGTACAAGGCCTTAACAATGAGTCATTTTGGAAAATGTTTGACCAATGCTCAGACGTCAGTTGAACGATGCTTTTTAACATACACTGAGTGCAAAAGTCTAGTCGAACAAGTTTCAACTGCAGGCTAACACCTCATTTTAACGAGAAAATGAATTTTGTTTAGAGAGGAAGATTTTGCCTTTGAAATTTACATTGTTGGGTCCCGTATTTAAAGTAAAATAAAGAAACCAGAAGTTCTATATTTTGAAGTCAGTCAGCAACCTCGTGAACTCTCAATGGTTATATAATGTGAAAGCTAAATAAGTCCAAAGATCGTGTGCTTAGACAGTCATTGGCAAAGCAAACTGAATGTTACTGGTAACGGCTTGCTTTTTGCCTGCCGTCGTGGGTACTTACGAAATAAGTTGAGTATCTCCATTAACTTTGATAAGCTGATATCCTTGATGGGGTGAGTCTCTCTAAGCACAAATTGAAGTTACTAAATACTTCGTTGATGAGGACTGTAAGACTTAACTAAAATATCGTTTATTCCCTGGATTCATCGAACGTGATTCATGTCAAACACAATTGCTAACGATTGGTCCCGGGCACCAACGATAAGGCGGTGAAGAGATGATGTTTAGGCCTTGTGGGACCTTATCAACGTCAGGTGTAACTGGGACTCGTTTCCACTATTTATGAATAAGTATCCAGTTGTTGGTCCACCGCATAGTGTAAATCCAGTTATTATGTACGAGAACATGGGATCGTGGTCAATTGGGATGAAGGATGGCATGCTAATCGCTCACTTCAACTGCCGTCGCTTATTATTTCCTCATAGACTGAGATCACTCAGTTGCTTACGGTTGATCCACAAGTGGGCGAGTATCCTCTGTTGCCATAGAAAGGGTTAAGAAACAACTGGGCCCAGTGAGTAACAACGGATTTGTGTGCAATCACTTCTCTTGAAAATCACGCGCACCGGGATATTGAACGCATGACCCACGGTAAAAAATTATTGCAACCTGAATGTGTCTCGTTTACCCAACTTTAAAGTGGGCGCACACAGTCCAACTCGGATCCGCAGTTCACACTCTCTAGACTCACAGGGGTTCAAAATAATCAAATTCACATCCGCCATTTCTGAACCAAAAATTTACGTTTAGTTTCCCTCTAGTTAAGGTTCATTTAGTGACGTTGGTCTGTATATTAATCAACTTGGCAACCCTTCGAGTTACGAGCAGAAGCTACTTCATTAAATCACAATTCCTATGAACCTCATTTGTGTCAGGGTGACTCATGGCAGCTTTAGATTTTATACACAGAAAAGTGATACGGTGATTTAATTCTACAGAGTTCTGTAAACTGCTCAAGATTAAAATGTTTTATCGGGCAAAGGAAACTGAGAGAATCATAGACAGCCAACTTTGTAAGTTTTAGTGTCTGGCAAAAACTGAGGACAGATTTTGAACTTAAAAGTCATTGTTGGATATAGACAGAGGTTGAAACCTGAACGAGGTGCAAGTTGTAAGGAAAAGAAAATCGACAAATTCATCCCAATGAGAATAATAATATAAAGGAAAACCATAAAAACAGCTAGGCACTTCCTTTCTGAATCTGGCTGAAAAAGTTGATTCACAGAAAAGAAAACCACAAGTACGATAGGTATCAAGAGGATATCTGTTTTTGGTTAAATACCAACGGACAGAGGGAAAAGGAAATACCACGTTTTCTTAGTTCGATGGGAATATCGTTCAGCTAAAGCTATTCAGAAAATGCGTTTCAATGTAGCTGCAAGTTAGAACAACAAAAAGCCCCAATATGAACTGATTTCGCAAACAACAATTAAACAGCGGATGAAATATTGTTTCTTAAATGAAGAAAAACGGTATACTAGTGCTTATTGGGTCTAACGGGACATTCGTTAGTCTTGTTGGTCGACTCAGTAAAAGTACTGCGCGTGTTAACGGACTAAAATATCATCGAATGCTGGACTCTTAATAGGATCCTCTGAACAGGTTTTTGCACAACTTATCTATAGGGACACAGAAAGGGGAACAGAAGGCTGTAATGTTGGATTTTGCAACAGTTGGCGTGATGTATGATTGGCTAATCCTTTACAATTGCAACCAGCCGGAAATAATCAACTATTCGACACCGCTCACAACTGACTGCAGCTTTCGCATTTCTATGGGATTTTCAACCATGCCTCTTTGTAAAGAAGCACTAGACTCGAGTTTCGCTCTCATTAGAGCTCGTCAGTAGTGCATATCCTTGCCACTGCCGGGACTAGAACTCCGGCCATGCTTTCATGAGGCAACCGTGTTTACCACTGCGCCATTGACCTCACATTAGGCACGACCGAATTATCATATGTGAACGCTCAACCACTTTCGCTTGTGAGTAATGATCAGGTTGCCCGATCGTCTCGATAGGAGACACAGTTACTGTCTGTTAACTCCAATCGATAACCCCGCGATTAGGACTTCCTAGACAGGTCGAAATCTCCGATCTCATTAAACCTGCTAGGCGATATTTTAGATTACTGATGAGTAGTCGGGATTTGGTTAATTTCAAGTTGAACATCACCCACAATTGATCGCAGCTGTCGCATTCCCATAGACTTTCCAGTCGGCCCTTTCGAAAAGAAGCACTAGACTCGAGTTTCGCTCTCATTAGAGCTCGTCAGTAGTGCATATCCTTGCCACTGCCGGGACTAGAACTCCGGCATGAGCAGGCAACCGTGTTTACCACTGCGTCCATTGACCTCACATTAGGCACGACCGAATTATCATATGTGAACGCTCAACCACTTTCGCTTGTGAGTAATGATCAGGTTTGTTGACTGTTAAACATAAAGACCTGAAATTTTTGTAACCTTTTTTAACGTAGCAGGTACCACTTTTATTGGTCAAAAATTTCAGACACTCCGTCACTACTTCATTAATTCCAGCAGTTATTGTTCCATTCAGGTCCAAAACATAACGGACACACCTCTATCCCGTGCGTAATGTCTGAGTTATGTTATCGTTCGTTAACACAGTTAGTAATTGGGAACTGCTTAATAAATATTCCTGGTTATTCTATCTAGTTATTTCGTCTTCAACCATCAAAGTAAGTCTGTGTTACACTGTGTTACAAAACTGTATTTCGGCTTTTGCTGGAAGTTCAATAGAAGCATATGCTGTATCGACCACTGAACTGGAATTGCGAAATATTTTTAGCTGAATATTATTTAAGGATTAAAACGTACAAATTTTAGTCTGTATCTAATTAAGAATACCGATTTGATCAATCCCAGTAAGTGAATGTTTAGATGGTAGATACGTTGGATTGACAGATTTAAAGCTGACGGTTCCTTAGTCTAAACTATGAAAAAAAACTAGTGAAGGGCATATTTTGTAATTAGCGGCCGACTAATCAGCTTACTTTATCAGTTAGCGTTTTGTGTTTATTAAACCTGCAGCGTGCGTCCAAGGGAATCACGTGTTCCTTGAACAAACTTTGCTATTGTCCTATGGATTACGCACAGGACAAATTCAAGGGAAGCTGTGAGGCAGTCAGCCGATTGAAACACAGAGTTCGTAATGAGTAAGGTGAAGGAATAATGCTTCGAATAAAGACGTAAAAAAATAAGTTTTCGTTCAACATCCAGAGAGGAAACCAGGAAGCAGACAAACAACTGTACTGACGTACAAAAAACACGGATAATTTTCAGAGTGTAGTGGAATAAATAAGCGTTTTAGGTACAGACAAAGCTGATGTACGTCTGTCGGTTGACCCAGCAACCTCAGCGTGTGAATTAAAACAATCGTGACTAAAAACATAGAGGAGCAAATTTGAAAATGCTCTATACATTTTTACGCTCATATAAGGGTTAATCAGACAGATGAGAGAAGTTATTGGATGAAATCATCTGTCGATTTCCCACCCTGCTACTGATCAACACGCCTATCTACATAGCTCGTTACCGTTAAAATTACCTGATAATTTCTTATTCATTTCAGTACATCTCACTGAATTGACGCCTGATGGTTGTTATAAAAATTTCCCAGATTAAAACATTGTTGACGTGTTTATGTGCGCGTTGCGAATGTCTTCTACGAATTCTTTCGTGGTTAAATTAAAAGATATACGACAAAGAAGCTGACCACGAAAAACTCCATAATTATTGGCATTGAACCATGTGTTGTGTTCTCTTCACCTGAAATGCTGAAAACATGGCAAGAAGACAAATCTTCTCGGTTATCTTACATAGGAATTGTGATATGCTCTAAACTATTATGGAAACTGAGTTGTTATAATTAGACAATCAATATTGTACAGCCCAGTTATTTCCATTTCTCATTGAGGATATCGAATAGACCATACAAATATGGAAAACAGTTACGTGATTGCTTGAGTGAGTTAACTGAGGATAGAAAAACGTTGGAGGTATCCGACAAGTTTGACTTGTCTGAGAAAATCACAAGGGCAATCAATCAGCCTTTACTGGTTGTACCACATTTCGTAATAAATTTAGTGATCATTCATCTCCGAAAGTCTGTTAGTGCGTCACAGTGAGGCTGCTTCTAAAACTTTCCTCCATATTCAGAACCAAGCACCCATGTGTGATTTTGTATTTCTTATAGCGCAAAGACAGGACTGGAGAAACGACCAGCCGTCATAACAAATTTAATGTCCAAAATAATGTGTTTTGTATTGGTGTTCAGGCTGTAGGTACCTTCGTTGAGTCTCAGCAAATTTAACTGTGTTCAAACGGAAAGTGGATGATTCCGTTTTGTCGTTTCCAGTTTATTAATACTGAACTACAGTCACCCATTCAATGGCATGGTAAGTATGGATATACTCAGCATCGTTCCCAAATCTTTTATCCCCGGGTAATTGCGTGGATGGAATACTCTCTCCTTCTACCTGTCTATATCTCACAGTCGATGACAGAGAAGCCCATTAACTCTAACACTCACATGGAAAACTCACGGTCGTAACGAATCCAAGCTTTAGTTGTTGAACCACGTTTATAGTAGGATTTGTTCTTTTGTATGGTCAACTAAATTTTTAACAATACGTGTGATCAAGATTGTATATTGTCAAACACACATATAGCTTTAGATCGTATCATCCGAGTACAATCAGTAGCATTTCAAACAAGCGCCAACTGATCACAATGGGGAATTCAGTCTACCGGACAAAGAACTAACTGACAACCATTAAAACAAAAGTCACAATATCACACAGCTTCACCCCATGTAAAAACAGTTCAGGATATAAGACAAATTTATGTGTCTAATGGCTGCGTTGATCTATTTACCAGGCTTTTTAAATCTGGATGTGTACAACCAGACTCATACTATTACACTGCCGATTACATTTTCCATAGCTTCCCTGACACACATCGTAATACATTCACACTTTTGCTTATAGTAAGTATAGTTGTATCTATTGTACATGCACAAACGATCTTCAATCGCATGCTGAGGTTCATCAGTCTAAGCAACCTGAAGTTTTCAATTTCAAAACATCTTTTACCGTCAACGGAGTGTTGTTTTCTTCCTCCAAACCCTTGTGATGTTATTTGATACTAGATGAATTTTGTCATGGAAGAAATTTAATCACAGTGATCTGAAATTTTTGCTGAAGCCCTTTCAAGAGCATGGAGATTAATTGTGTTGTGTACAATTACAGCGGAATCTTTAAAGCAAATTTGATCCAGACTGACATAAATTGGGTGATTTGGTAAATTCTTAAGCAGTTGCAATGTTTTTTCCGGCGGGTTACATTTCGGTTATTATACCAACTACTACTGGTAACTGATTCCACCTTTAGGGCTGAATAACACCATAAACAGGCATTCTCCAAATTGAAAGAGTGAGTGTTAACCCTGTCATCACATCTCTTCTTAACACGGTCGCCTATTAGCACAGTCAAAACACGTGACTACGAAGGCGAACAAAAGCTGCAACTTAGTATTGATGAATGAGCGTATTGAAATACAATTCCCAGTTTACCTGGGAAAATGCTACTTGCGTGGATTCAGCATAAACTTGGATGGTTTTTGGAGACATAGATCCTCCATAGTATGCACCGTAAATTCATCATTTTTAGGTGTAAAATTGAACAAAACGTATGTAAAAATTTTCAGCTGTGGTTCGAAAGAAGTGGAGTGAGAGCGTTGCAAATGAGTGTTCAAAGGTGGAACTAGGAATGGATGATCAAAATAATCACACTTCTGACTGTTTGCTGTCTAGAAGCCGACTATCGGTTGGAAAAGTGTGTAATACAACAGAATATCCAACTTTTAAACAAGGTTGCAGTAGGTTTAGCATGCAAGGCATGCGGAGCAATAAATTTTATGACGTAGGCTTTTTGATTATTTCAACCTTTCCGTTCGATCTGATAGTTGAAGATTCTTATTCCTGACTAACGTTACCTTTTCTAGAATATTTCTGATTAGGCGTAAAAATGTTTTAGGTCAAGAAATATCACGGTATACATCTCTAGTAAACATTTTGCTGTCCCCTGTAAACGACTCCATCAAATATACTCAGCATAAACTCCGTGAACAAACTATATATTAAACACGATACTACCAATATTTGTCTGAGTTCTACTTGGTGTAATCAGTGAAACGAACTATGTAAGTTTGGTGAGTGATAAAAGTCGTCCAAAATTTCCTAAGCATTTGTTGGATTTGGCAGAGAAGTATCATACCAAGATGAATATTCTGTAGAAACTTCCAAGATCCGTCCAACCACATAAATGAAGAACAACTATTTTAAAACGTTACTTTTGTTTGACAGATGTTTTATTCTAATGCGCCAGCTTACCGCTGTCTTGCAAATGCATAATAAAGGTATGTGTTGATGATAAATGAATTTCAAGTTGAACATCACCCACAATTGATCGCAGCTGTCGCATTCCCATAGACTTTCCAGTCGGCCCCTTTCGAAAAGAAGCACTAGACTCGAGTTTCGCTCTCATTAGAGCTCGTCAGTAGTGCATATCCTTGCCACTGCCGGGACTAGAACTCCGGCCTTGCTTTTCGTGAGTCAACCGTGTTTACCACTACGCCATTGACCTCACAATGCGACAGCTGCGATCAATTGTGGGTGATGTTCAACTTGAAATTAATCAAATCCTCGACTACTCACCAGTAATCTAAATGAATGATAAATGACAATTCTCACATAATTTAGAAGTAAACAGAACGCTGTGCAATTTGTCCATTTCGGAGCTTCTCTGAACTGCTATAAACGATACTGTATAATTTTCCCCTACGCTAGTATGTTGTAGCAATAAGGATCGTTATTACCAGCGTAAGCTATATAGTACAAAATGAACATTATTTTCGTGGCCGCTAGGTCTGAGAGCATTTAACAGAATTCAGTATAGGTATAAACAACTAATATATAAATTTAGTTCGTTGAACTGGTAGAGGAAACACTGGCAATTTCTGTTACATAACAACAATTCTGGTACCTGCAGACTAATTTTGAATGGCAACAAGTTAGCTGCAGATTTACTCTAGCTCTGTATTAAACAAAACTTCTGAAGTCACACATTTTTCTGATCACCGTCTTCAGAGGATTCCAAGAAAGATTTTAACAAAGGGGAATTTTTGTTCCTGAACAATTTATACAACGAGGCTAACTCTACAACTTAGCTAGTTACAAAACTGTTATGAAATAAAACTAGATGTTTCAACAGTAGAACCATAACGTTATATTTTATGAGTTTCCAGACTGAAAGTATCAATCTTATTTTATATTATTTACCATGTTTGTTAAAGTATAACTAAATTCAAGAAGTGCACATACTTTTGATCATCCTATCGCTTTCTGGAAGACAACTTAACGTGTCATCGTTTCTTTTAATTCACACTTGGTTGAAACTGCATCTGTGCATTTCTCAAAACTGTTCGTCCATGGTATCTAAGAGTTTGGTGGTTGTTTCATGGAACCGAACGTGAAACGACAGTCAGTTATACAATAAACTTAAGAGTCCCAGCGAGAACTCGCCAACTACCGAATACTTAGCGAAAACGCGGTAGAACTGTACAGAAACAATCATATTCTTAACCGTTTCTCCTTTAATAGCATAACATTTATTCTGTCAGTGTGACAAAATTGTGATTCTTTGCTCCCAGAGTCCACTGTTTCACAGTAGTCAACTTCGTTCGACCCTATTAGTGTTGGTCAAAGTAGAGGGCAGTTCATGAAGAAAAGATTAAGATTATTTAAAATAAATTTATTTTTTTTATTTTCTAGAGTGACGTCTATGGTTCCCGTATGTACGTAGTCCTCTTGATTCAACGTTCTCAACTGCACCGAACGAATCCCTGCTTCAGTCTTGAACTGCTCGTCAGGTGAAATTCTACACAGCCTTGTTTGGATTGGTTGAGCTGCAGTTATATTTTGAATTCATTGCTTGCTGTTTTTAACGTTTATATTCGTTTTCGTATGTAAATAAAATTGTTAACTATCGAGTCGCATAGTTAGTATGTAATTACGGTAGATGTGGGTCCACAGAAAAAACATACCCATCTTGCTGTTTGTTGCATATTTCAGTATCAGTAGTTTGAAGGCAAAATCTCTCACTGCTAACTTACGCTACATCATTTTAGAACTGGCAGTAGTGAATCGCAACGTGCTCTTCGAGACATTCGGGATTTCACGGCGTTAGAACACAAACTCAGATATATTTATATTCATCACATCGTCAAATTACTTTATGCTCAACATGTCCGTAGCTTCAGCCATTTAATTGGATGTCAGCGCAAACAGTAGAGCAGTCATTTTTCCATCTATGTCGCCAACAAACGTAGTCTCTGAATAGGTGGACTGAAGGCACATAACTTTTGCCATAAACCACGGGATCTAAGTCTACGTCGTCTCATTTTGCTCTATGATGATTGCCTTCGAATGATTTGTAACATATTATCTATAACCACACGGTCTTGGTGCACAAACCTGGCAACATACAAAAAGTGTATCAATTCAACTATAAGCTTAATGGCTCGAAAAGGTTGCATGGTGCCTACAACAGTATGTACAGGCGCCCGTGTTAACACAGAATGACGGAGAAAAGTTAGGCAAACTATCTTTGGGATGTGACACCCACACCAGTCTGCTCTTAAATAAGATGATCACTCATGCAGCATTGTAGGTCTTGGCCAATGCTCAGCCAGAGATAGGAACAGTAGCGAAAAAACGACTTTTGTCAGTCTGACATTTAAAGAGGATGCAGCTAGTGAACTGATCAGTCGCAGGCTGACAAATGCATTGACCAAGACCTACAATGCTGCACGAATGATCATCTCATTTAAGAGCCGACGGTGTGGGTGTCACATCTCAAAGATAGTTTGCCTAAGTTTTCTTCGTCATTCTGTATTTACTCTCTCACCTGCTGTTGTCAAGTCGGTTATGTTAAAAAAACTGATTTGTGACTATCAGGCAGGAGCTGTGAACATCTTCCCAGATGGCTACATAATGGTATAACGAAATGAATCTCAGGTGTTATCGGATCGCATCTGATTGACATAGGTCATCAAATCACGCCCAACAGAGCGTTCAAAATTATTTACAAAGTGCCCCACGTCCATTCCCGAGTTGTCAGGGTGAGACTGTTATCGACGGCAGAGGCGATCGCTATCAGACTCTACAACCCCCAACTGTGCGCCCAAAAGAAATTCATACAGGCCCTACACCTCCCGTGGCCAACCATGTGTAAACCGTCTGAAACTCAATCGCCCAGTAACCCGATTAACACGTTATCACACACTGCTCACATGATTCATGTGAACACAACACAGTTGTATACACCAACAAACCCACCACCACCCGGGTAGACAGTCATCCACAGTTTCCATGACTATTAACGTTGCGTATAACCATATTCCTGTTTTATATATAAGTCCAATGAATCTCTTGTAATTGTATATGCCTGATGAAAATTACCGAATACATTAAGTTTCGTTCACGTTCACAGTAATTCGAGTGATTGTTCAGAATATTTGTTGTACGGAATAATATTATCAGTTATTACTTTACATATTTGTAATATTTTATTCCATTATAGCCCGATATAAATCAAGACTGAACTTATTGAGTTGGTCTTGTGAGGGTGCATTCTGCTGGTGTAAGCAGAAGTAGTTTTTTTGAGGGGATAAGTCAAGCACTTTTTCGAATTATTTTAAATGCCAATTAACGTGAGCGACCCATTCGACTGTTTTAATCTTTTTGTAGTTGTCTTGTAGATTAACAGGTGAACTCGAGCGCCTCGATCACTTCGTTGTGTCTATAGATAAACGCCATGTTCTCGTAGTAAATAACGACTTCAGATGGTGTCATACTGTCGTAGTTTGTGAAAGCACAAGGTCGTACAAAGCGCACGAGATCATTTAAATCTATGCTGACTTAAAATAAACGTGAACTGACTACAAAAAACTAGCGAGTTCCTTGCATTGTTTAAGTGATGCACTGTATTCTCTTCTATCTAAATACAATTCAGCCGATGTTGGTTTTTAGAATCAGGCGGTGCATTTTTAAATATCTTGCGCACATTTTGCGTCACTCCGGATCCTGAATAACGCGAAAGTGCGTAGGATGTTCCGAAAGTACCTCTTGGTTTTCAATCAATACTTAACGTGTTGCCCTGTATAAAGACGTAAATAAAACCCGTAAACTCAAAACACAGTCACCGAATGGCCCAATGAAAGTAATTCCGGCCCAGGCTGAGCAGGAGAACCATTGAGACAGACAAGATACACAGCCTAAACGTATATCGTTACGTTGAGTCAGTTGGAACGGGTAACTTTCATTCTGTACAAGAACAACTAATGTAGGTTGCAAAAAATTAAAAAAGCGTGAAACTGTGTACGTTACCCAATAGAACTCCATTTGGACAGTTTGAAAGATTGAATTGCCCAATAAACTGAGAAAGCGTTAGCGGCAGCACTCTTTTAACTTTTTTGACCATTTAACAGTTCGGCCCGAGAAAATGCGAGGAAGGTCAATAGAAGTTGAGGCTGTAAAAACACATGTTTCTCCTTAAAATATGGGCTGGTTAGACTACGATCTATCAGAAGTAGGGCTGACCTCAGAAGCGGTGAAAGTAGTTACCTGGAACTCGATGGGAGCAACCACGTCTATCAGCGTTCACTGTTTTGTATGATCCATTAGAACCCGTCAGAAAAATATTTCGGACTTGTCTGATCATACTTAGGGGTCTGAAATTTTGTTTCCGGGGAAGAGCATTAACGGCGTCAGTACGAACGGAAACCAAATGACAAAGTCTAAATCACAGTGGTCTGTTCTTTTTTGATATAGTTTGAAGCCGGGTTTTTCACGTAGATGACTTCCATTGTTGGAACAAAAGCCATAGTGCCAGAATAAGTTAGGCAGGCTTTCAACCTGTTGAACGATTTACCAAGGAGGCAAGTTGTCGTACCATGAACTAATTCTGTGGTCGTGCGAAAATTTTTCTTTTTAACAGTCGACCGAATTTCCAACGTGACAAGAGGCCGTTGGTCAGTGAATTGTTGGGATATAGTTAGATTCCGAAAGTGGCTCGCAGCTGACGATGGCAGCGTTCGACCAGGCCACTCATCCTCCGTATAGTGTACAGTGGTTTTATGGGACTGACTCCGAGTAGCCGCTTAAAGTCCCTACATAGCACTGATTGAAACTTTGTGCCTCTATCCGTAAATACAGTCGTTAGAACACCATAGTTCAAGATCGACTCGTCTACGAGTGCTCACTCAACTGTTTCGGTATTTGTATTGAGGAAGGTTATTGTCACTGGCCAATTTTTGAAACGGTTGACAAATGTTAAATTGCACTGATAGCCATTTGGGTAAGGCAGCGTCCCAAATACGTTAACACGGGCATCTCGAAAACGTGCGTCTTGTTTGGCAGAAGTACCACAGACCTTGATGGTATACTGGTGGACTTTGCTGTATTATAACGGAGGCATTTTCCTCCCATTCTCTAATGTACGTA
>LOND01006237.1:8976-19609 GCA_014220965.1 Paragonimus kellicotti
CCAGACAACCAAATCCTTACCCAATTATATAAAAGGGATAAACACACAAAAACTGTAATGCTTGCACGAGAAGATACGATTCAGTTACAATACCTTACCTGGTCAGAATGTTGGTGTATTTTAGTTCAATTCCTGTAGGAAAATTTGTTGACCTTGTTAGTACTACGTTGGATTCACAATCGTCAGCTTCCAATTCCGTTCGACGAATGTGGTGGGCGGTTTCTATTACTCAACATGAATTCGGCTGGGTAGTCTTATTTTCAACAGTTGCGGTGTATAAACCAAACGACTGGCGCAGTTTAGCTAACATTGAAAAATGACCGTAAAGTAAGGAAAACAACGTTTTCATTCACTCATTTGTGCATGGATACGTGGAATTGGATAGTTTCTTGTGAATAATGCAGATAACTGATTTTATACTAGAGGATAAAGATGAGCTCAGTTCATTTCCAGACAGTTCTTACCACGTTTAACACAACTGTGCTGGATGCATCCCACATACGAAAATGGGATATTCTGTTGTGAAATCCGTACATTGGCGCTGTTCAGGCCAGCGTCAAATGCTGCCTATTGGGGAATAAAGTTTGTCTAATGATCAGTAAACTATAACAATTCGAACCCGAGTACAACCACCATTTTCAGTTATGCATATTATGGCAGTATTTCTGTAGAACTGGAAAACATATGTAGATAGGGAGTCACCAAACAAGAGTGATAGAATTCTGTTGAGAATTAGCTAGGACAACTGTGACACCGGTTGAGTCTTGCATGTGTTTCGTAAGAATGGATTTATGACTTCCTTAACTGGTTCACCGATGATCACGTTTCAGAATGCACAATTAGTAACCACGATCAAGTTAGACGTATGCAGTCGTTTAAACAGATTGCACATTCTGCGGTCCTACCATACAGTTATTTCGTGTCGGAATGTGTTCTCATTATTTGACGGAACACGAATTTCTTATTGAAGTTTGATGAATTAGTTGCTACAAATTGAACACCACTCACACTTGATCAAAACCGTCACATTCGGTTACGAGTTTCGACTGGTCCATCAGAGAATGAAAAGTTATAATCGGATTTCGCTCTAGGTTGGAGATCATCACTAGTGCATATCGTTAGCCGAATCGGAATTTCAACTCCGGCTGTACTGGCTGCGCGAAGTCTCATCAAGTCGAAGTCAGGACAAAGTTCACGAGCAATTGTTTCCGAACCCAAGAGACCGACTTCACTCGATTAATTACGATCGCATGTTCATACTACAATTATTTCGGATTACAATTATGCAATAGGATTATGAATACGTTGGTCGATGTTTAGGACGTGTCCTAACGACTACGGATATAGATCCGTCGCGTGTTTCAACGACGTCGATGTTTTCCAGCAACACGAAACTCTTCACCCATTTTTGACGAGAATTTCATTCCTCGGTTCTATCTATGTAACCTATTGTGAGGTAATCGCAATCAGTCGATCGAAATCGACCTTGTGAGTTCGAAAGTAGTCGTTCGTGAACTCAACCCTTTCCTGAGATCACTGACCCTTCCTAATCCACTGACTAATCATCCACTCCACTCCTCTACTCGTCTGAGATGGAAAAAGATTTATCGTATCGTATATTTGGTACTGATGAGTCAAAACGGAAATGCTGTAATCGGCCTCTCTCCATATTCCAACTGTCTTGTTTAAATAAATATGTACGGTTTTGTAGGTCTTTCAACATTCAGATAAGCTGAAATCATACATATACAGAAAGTTACAATGGGTTAATGGCTGTTGATTATTAAATTTACCACAACTGGAAAGTACGTTGAAGTGGACCATATTCAGCGTGTGAAGAACCAGAGTAGATTGAATTAGTGACACCCTTGTTAAATCGCACCAGATATTGGAACATGTGAACAATCGAGTGGTTGGTTGATCCTCATTACTTTGGAATTGTTGTAAGCCAAATTTGGACGCTTATGTAATAGCATGCAGTGTGCCGCCACTTTGTTATACCACATATATTCCCTTCCGATTCCATTTCAGTTTCTTGAACATGCGGGCTGTCGCCTTCCGTGCATCGAGCTGAAGAAATGACCAACCAGAGCCCGAGGTCAGCGGTCAGTGAACGTGAGGCCACTTTTGATTGGTGGTTTGTTTCCGGACTGTGGGACCCCCTATATATATGGACAAGGACACGATGTGAATGAATCTGTTTCGGTATCTGTGTTGTGCCTATACCAATTTCTCGTTGATTCGCGAAACAGACCTTATTGTTCTTCGATTGCGATCGTTGGGTTTAGTGTGTGTTGTCACCTGTGATTGATACATGGGGATTGTACACTCATAATCAGTATTTTAACTATACGGGTGGTTTGTTTACCAAAAAAGGTGCGTCAACTATAGAGATGTTCTTGACGAAACATTCACTCTGAAGATGGTATACGTTGGACGTTGAGCCTTTTTCTGTGGTTGTGTTACCAAGAAGGAGAGTGGTGCTCATTGGTTGCAAAAACAGAAAGCGTCAACCACTGAAGTTTAGTCATTTGAGGCAAATTCGAACAAGTTTAACTGCGTCGTCAATACAATCACGTCCTCATTTATGTCAGTGTATTGGTAATTTGCATGTATATATAAGTTACCGTTTCTCGGAGGAGTTAAAGTTGAATAAGATTGTAGTTAAATGATTTAAACGAACCTGTTGTTCACTCTACCAAACTTTGGTCCACTATATGCATTTGGGAAGATCCTTCAGCATATTGTCTTCATACTTGTTTTAAACTGGCTGTAGTTCGCAAACACGTTTCCTACAGTCCAGTGACAATTTAACCTGGCATGACTAAGCTTTCGTTAATGCTGTCTTCCTAACGTAAGAAAACACTAGTTTTCAAGTCTAGGCTGAGGGTTTTGGTAGCTTGCATTACTGTATGGTTTTCTATCAAGATAGACATGGCGGTTCCCTAAAGGAAATTACGGCAGTTAGACTGGTATTAATAGACGTGCAAAATAGGTCGTTTGAGGGAATTTCGAAAGAGTACAGTAACTCCGGAAAACTCCTCACCTGGTTCAGTGATCGTGTGCTGAGTTAGAAATGACTGACTGCAATTCGATGTGAGGAAAGCGTTTCCAAAGTGTCATTTTACAACATCACGTGCGCCAAACCTCACAAAATTTGTACGTGTGTTGTTTGATACACTTATTAAGTTAACAAACATTGACTACATAGCTGTGTCGCGACTCAAGTGTGTTTTCAATCACGCTTGCTATCTTCTGCGATTAACTATTATCTTGCAAGAGTCAGCCTAACTATGCTCTGGCACGTGAGCTGCATGTAATCTTATTGGTCAACATGATCGTTTCATCAGTGTAACATTAATAAGTCTTTCAAGTATTACTCAACAGAGGAAACGATATGACTGCTCATTTGTTGTCTACTGAGTAGAGTACTCTGCTTGTATACGCAAGCAGTGTAACCAATGGCTGTTGCCCTGACGGATCAGAGAGAATTTCCCATCTCCCAATTGGATCATACAGTGATAAACCAGAGAGTACCATTCACAAAGACTGTCGCAGAACGTTTGTTACAGCAACATTTGGAAGAAACTGAAACGAGGTCAAATGCTACATTTCAGTATGACAAAATAAGATTCGATCGTAAGGGATATCGAGACTATTTGTTTTATCGAGACATACGACAATTCTACAAATGTGACAATGTACCAGGCTTGTTTATGCTTTACGTTATTGATGAGAAATCAGATAAGCATACTTACGAAAGCTACATATGTCGCAATCCAACGGATTTACCAGATATCCATGCTTTGATCAGTGCTGCAATGCTTGATAGAAATAAAACTTTACCGGCTGCTAACCGACAAAGGGACAAACAGACTTCCGGTAGAATCACTACAGAGTATAGAAAAAGGATTCCCACCCCAGAACGAACTAAAAATTTCAGGATTTTGGATGTGGATTACGTAACTAAACCCGCTTATCAGACAGTACTTTACACATCACCAGTTTTGCAATTCGACCAACGAGAACAAAAACCCACGAATGCGAGAAGATACTCGCTCACAGAATATCAACCATTTTCAACAGGTTCCAACTACCTACCGCAAAACAATACGGAAGGCCGAGGAAGCGTTATGTTATTGGATGCTCAGCCGGTCTACACACTGAATGACTCTAGTAAGAGAGGTTCTGCGCTTTATCAGTCAATGCCCAGACTGAGGAGGTTTGTATATGAAGCAGAAGATAAAATGCAATTACAACGCCGACAGTCATCACTGCAACATCAACAACCAAATGGGGTCTTTTTTGTACAAAAACGATTTATGCCGAAAATGCAATCTCAACTGTTATATAGGGCGGAAGGTGTGCCAGAACAAATCAAACTTGGGCATAATCATGTCCTGTATCGTTCTGACCATCACTATCCAAGGAAACAGAGAATGGAAATGGTGCCAGTTCAGAAGCAACCCACACCAGCATTAAAAAGTCAACCAGTGAATATTTACCAAACCCCTGTAAAACCAACCCGGGCACCAAACATCGGCTACTCCATGATTGACTTAAACGTTCCCCGGAGTCCTGTATATCATCAGTCAGCTTTCCCAAGTGGAAACATGACTGCAAATTCAACCACTCATCTGCTCAATCGAGAAGACAACCGCAACTCAAAAATAATAAAGTCACCAACAAAAACCGTTGAACTTGTCAGAGTTAACGGAAATAACCCGAGAACAGTTTATGCCACCCCGCCAACAATTCACTCGGATCAATTTGAGCAACATAGATCAGTTCAACATGTCCTTGATCTGGCTACGGTTCGAAAACCTATTGAGATTGTCAAGGTACCTGAAGCACATACCAGTACTCAAGCACCGTATCCATCTGATCCATTTATTGAGGTTGTGAAAGGAAGTCAAGCACCACTGAGCACCCAGAGGGTAACGGTGGTGAAGTCGACAAAACAAAACGATCGTACTCAATCCGGTGTACACAAACGACCTACAACAGTTAATTTCGAGGATTCAGGTGACTCTAGCTCTGATTCCTTTGGATTTTTGGAGTCTAGTTCAAGAAATCAAGATCTAATTCAAGTAGACCCACATGCGGCAGACGGACCAAAAATTTCGGATCACGGGCCTGTGTACATGTACGCACAACGGTCCGTACACAAAGGTGCTAAGAACTGAGTACAAGTCATGTCAAGTGAGGTGAAACAAAAAACCATTCAGTTATGGAAAGTGACACGATCAAGAAGTGTTCTCAACCAGCCAATTACTTTATGGGCATCCTTTGGCTACAAGCTATGACAAATCTCCATTTGAAACGATGGTGACAATTTAACTGTTTAACGTATAGTAATACACGTTAAGCCTTTTTAAAATCAATATTCCATTTATATTCGTCTGTTCGTATCACATCCTCGTTTCAAATTTTGTAGTCTGCGTTATTTACAAAGAACTATTTTGATAACAGATTTGTTACTCGTGGTTCTTATCTAGCTACGCTGGTACCATTTGTAGAGGGAAACAGGGATGAAACAGAAAAACAGTTTACAAAAGCGGTAACAAATATGTCTCCAATAATTACAACAGTTCTGTACTAAACTCTCTGCTTGTGTTTGAAAATATTATATAACAACACCAGTGAGTATTTGACCAAGTGTTCAACACGAACAATTGAGAGAGCGTTTAAGTGAATCCAGATCTTCAATTTAACCAATAACACGCCCGTACTTTACTTCAATAATGAAGGTTTGCATCACTGGTTTACGTTTTTCAAAAATATACTGAGTGTGACGATACATTATTTTGACTGAATTCTCCAATAGAAAGTAGATGAGAAATTACATTTTTTATACAACAGATTGTAGTGGTTCTTTTTGGAACATTCGGTACTCAACGGAACACTGATAGAGTTTAAAGTATAATTTTTTAAACACAGCAACTTCCAAGTAAAGTAAGATATTAAGATTTTCCATATATTTAGATGGGGCATCTGTTATTGCTTAACTAACAACAGTTATTAATTTTGCATAGTTTGAGAGAATAGGGATATCGCAAACCAAAACTGTCGATAAAACTTTGATGGAAAAATCGGTTTGTCTGTGGTATTAAACTTCGTAGAGTTGTTCCTTTATCAGTTTTGAACTGTTACTCAGCACGTGTTAGCTGATGATTCCAAGCCGTAAAATTTGTCTTACAGCAAACGTCGCTCTGCTGATAAAACCTTCCGTGATGATATTTTAGAACATTTACTATTAGAATCAGAGTACAAAATAATGATACCTCGAAAAACATATTACTATCCCGACTGAAAGCTTGTGGTCACTATAAAGATAAGGAACTTTAACAAAACAGTTTGCCTATTGTGACCGATGTCAAAGCGATGGACAAAAGAGCAAGTGACATGTCGGGCTGAAGTAAAATCGCTGGTGTCACCGATGTCAAAAACAAGCTGTTCTGTTATTAACTTAATCAACATGATAGTTGACATAGTTAGGATCGATTGCCTACTCTGGCTCTTCCTAAACACATTTTGCTTACCAGTCCCGATTTAAATAGAGGAAAAACCACATTTAATTCAACGAACTGTACACAAACTGTAAACGATTGCATGTACGCTGTTCAGTAAATATGTCAATTTGTGTAAACAATTCCAGAACCTGTTTGAAAGCTTTCCAAGAAGAATTCCCTGAATACATTTCTACCATTCTTCTCAAAATACAGGTGAAAAGCCAAAACACTTTTTTAAGACAACTGACATAAAAGTAATCGGATGATTACCTTCAACTCATCCCTGCTGTCGTTTAACTCAAATGCTAACTACTGCCAAATAGTTTTCGTTTTCTAAAAACCAACATTAGACGACTAAGAAATACAAATGTCCAGCAGCCTTATGTAATTAAAATGAATTTAAGTTCTAATTATGTATGAAGTTTACGAAAGCACTATCAAGGCCTCGTACAGAAATATGAGTTCATACAACAATGGTAGACCGAAATTTTAATTGCGAATCACGAGAACGTACCGCATGTCGGAGAACAGTATGGGTTTATCATTGACCTCATAAAGTCTGGTAGATAGCGATTGATTTGGCGATAACAAAACTTTCGACCACAGTATGATTTACTCATATTTTTTTTGCGTCACGGTTGATATTTCAGCCTTCGTTGTCTACCCTGGGAGTCCAAGAGAATATGGACGTGGCTGAAGTTAGCTTCTTACAACAAGGGTGTTAACTTATTGAATTTAGCCAGATTGCTTATTTTGAGCACTACTTGTTATCTGTGTGCCAATATACCTGTTTCCGTTCAAGATTTGGTTAAACACTGGTTTGCGTGGGAGGTAAAATCAGATAAGTTATGCCGCGTTGGACGTTTGCCAGTTGACCATCCAATAGGTTTTTGATAGCTCAATTTAAAATCAATTATGTAAGCTGTAGTTGCATTTATATAAAATATTCATCCTTAGGTGCGTAACGTTTTTCTGAACCAAAATGAGATGAGATTCTTTTGATCAGGTGCTTATAGATAACGGCAGCAACGTGCTGATTTGTCAAACTGTTTTCCATCCAATTGCTTCGGGAAGTGTGGCACGGTTAAACTGATCTTAAACAATAAAATGTTAATTTTGCTGGAATGAGTCGTTTTGCTTCGTTACGAAAGCGTTCCATTTTGTGTAAGTCACGTTCGGGTGTACACAGGCTTACAAAGTTATTCTGACTTGTGATCTGCTGAATTCTTGTTTCATAGTGGATACAAAACCACACAGTGAGAAGGACAATCCAATCTATGCACAAAGTCGCCACTGAAATCAGATATTAGAAGCCCACAATTAGAATTCTTAGGCTTGCAATATGTGACCCACCTGGCCACCTGTTCAATGTTACCAGATGGAATTTGATTATCCACTTCTGACTAGGTTGCTCAAGGTGAAACTTTGATGCGGGAGTATTGTTGCAATTAGTAAAACAGTAACAATCAACTTTCACATCAATTACTCATTGTACTGAATATGAGTTGCGTTTGGTACGTGAATCTTAACAATAGATGTTGTGTTGTTCACGAGGCTACCACATTTTTGTCTCACAGCACTAATCGATAATCAACATCAGAAGCAATCGATTATACGTTAGACAACAGTGAACCGGGTTGTCTGAATGAAGATTGAGCAACCGTAAATTAGGAATGTGAGCCTTGGCATTCTGTACACATCACACTACCCTCATGATGTGTGCTCGTATAAGAATGAGACATAAATGCACACTCGTTTTTCAGTCAAAAGACTACTCAATTCTATGAGAATATTTTGTTAACTCGATCTTTTCTTTGTTTTACTGATTGCTTAGAGAAAAAACATGAACACCATCCATTTCCACAGGACCTTGGAAATGTTTACTTCATTCCACCTATTCGAATGTTATTACGATGACAGATGTGTTAGAGATATGTCAGTAAAACTTTGACAAGTTGTTTACCTTCTTTCTCAGTAGACAAGCATAAAACTGCTCGTTTCACTAATAAACAGAGGACAAATGTGTGTTCATCGTTTATCAGGTCAGACTACCTATACAGTGTTATTTGAAGACAAACACGAATAACAAACGAAAATTTGATTCGTCACGTTTGCCAAGATCAGAACACACAACTGCTTAAGAGTTAATTACAAACTCTGTAGATAAAAATTTAAACAGGATAATTTTTTGAGAACCTATGACGGTAAAAGTTGTTTGGAAAGCACGATCTTCATTGTCCAATCAGTGCATTTCCACATCAGTCGAGCGTTCGCATTCATAAACCAGAATTCATGTCAAAACTGAGGCTGAGGTTTTACTTAAATGTATTTCGCTCTTCTGTCTGATTCTTTGCGTTTGGCTAACATTCTCTATTGAGGATTTTCGCCTGTTGTCTGTCTTCATTCAGTAACGACTTGATCTCTAATATTATCTATTGACTGTAACCGCATTTCACAGCTGCCCGGACATACTCCACCGAATGTTCGAACAAAGGCATCTCCGACTTGATCGTTTATTACACTATATGAAACTAATTGTGACGTAATCAACAGGCTTGTTTCAGAGGGACCTGGAAGGCAGTTCAATTCCTGAAAGTAAGATACCACTGACGGACCGTAGCGACAGCCGAGTTCGGCACTACTACCCTTCTGATCTTGTTATAGCAAATACTGCCATACTTCCAAAAAAAAAATACATACCCCAGCAAACTTTGAGTCTGAAAATCGTTGAATAAACTGATCTGCCTGCTCAAATTTGGAGCTTTCCGGTTGACTAATCGTAGTTTCCATACTCTTCTTTTTTAAAATAACTGCGCTGTCTGGTCTCGCATCTTAGGACCACCGGTGACATTATACAGGTCACAGAAAGTTGCTTGCTTCCTAAGTTAGACGTCTTCGAAACAAACATTTCAGTCAAATAAGCAACGTTTAGGTTACATCTGAAGTCGGTTGTAAAAAATAAGTGAGACTTTTGCTTTCACCCGGAGCAGTCTAATCGCATGCTACCTTATTTATATCGTCACCATGGAATATCCACACCACCAAATACGAAATGTTGAATTACAGTCTTCCTCACACACTGTTCACGCATATCTACAGGGATATGTCCGAATATTGCACATACACTACCCCAAAGAACCTACACAATATTCCCACTTTCTTGCCAAGTCATTTCAACAACATTACGATTAAGATATGTAGTGACAACTGGGCCTCTTCTGATAGCACGTTTAGCCCGCATTCTGATGACCTGAGCCTCGTGGTTCTTATTGTGGTTTCTCGTCAGCAACAACTTATATCAAGCTTATCAGTTTTACTCTATCCTTCGAAAAACCTGCTTCGTCAACTCGCATTCCTAATGTTTTCTATATCTCTCGGTAAGCTAATTTCGTACTCGGGTCTTTTGCTTTCGCTTTTGAATTTAGTCACCTTCACAACACCCTTACGAGGGTTTTCACTATTGTGGTATTCTTTTCTGGAGTGCACACTATTCACTTGAATTTATCGGATCATCCCAAATTCCCGTGTTTGAGGTATTGAGTCTGTCTCATCCTAAAACATTAACCACTGTGACTATCGCATAGTACTTCGCAGTTACTTAGTTGCCATGCTTTCATATGATATACGGAACTTAGTAGTGATGGTATCCACATTGCCATTAAGAAAATGAGTGAGCCCCTAATCTCTCTCATCTAACAGAGCACCTACATCCGAATGCACAATGTCATCTGGGGTATTCGTACTCAAGAGATCCAACACTATATCAATCTGTCTCTTTCTCCACGTTATCCCTCTTCCACATGTTGGACTAGAGCCTTGCTGTGCAGGAGTTTGGGAAACTTTTTATCAAAAGAATCAAAAGGAGCGTGATCGATCTTGCAAACCGCCTTGATAGCATTGACATCTCCCAAGATAAGGATCTTTATCGAACGATCAATTAAGGTTCGTACATCAACGAGCTGCTGATCATCTTTCACTTTAGTCGAAGAAGAGCTCCTGAGGGCGCATATTCTGGTAGGACTAATATCCTGATTCGCTACAGAGGAACCTAACAGGTGGACATTAGTAAAGTCGAAATGCGTCTCTTTCCGTTGGTTATACTGTTGTAACCTGTCCTATCA